>CM031955.1:38995757-38998257 GCA_018749465.1 Paracanthobrama guichenoti
AGACACACACAGAAGCACACACACACAGACGCACACACACAGACACACACAGACGCACACACACACACAGACGCACACACACACACACACACAGACACACACAGACACACAGACGCACACACACACAGACGCACAAACACACAGACGCACACAGACACACACAGAAGCACAAACACACACACACACACACACACACAGACACACACAAACACACACACACACACACACACACATGAGTAAGCTCATATGAGTCTGAAAGCAAAATGCAAACAATATATTCAAATTCATATTAAAATCCACCATTTGAATATGAATATATTTTATAATCATATTATTATATTATATTTAATTTTTCTTTATTTTTCTTTTTTATTTCAGTTTCAATTTTAGTTCAAACTTTTTTTGTTTTTTTGTTTTTTTCTGTTTTTTTTGTTAGTTAAAATTTTTTGTAATTATTTTTTATATTATTTTAATTTTAGTTTAAGTGTTTCATCTAATATTTATATTGGATTTGACTTTCAGCTTAATAATTAACAATGATATTTTTATAAAAGTTTTAGTGAACAATAACAGCACTGCTTCCAAGACCCAATAATCTGACTATAATCTATGAACTATTGGCTGTATTTGTGTTTCTCCTGTTGAGTGTCCATTAAAGCAGTGAAAGATGAGCGCTTTCTGCATCCATAAATGAGCCGCTTACTCTTCATCAGGCACGTTTCATCCGAAGAGACGTTCACTGAGGTGACGGGACCCTTGAGGAAAATAAGGGTTAAGTGCTTTAGGAGCTGGACTCTAATCTTAGTAACTCGCCAATTACTCCAAACCCACGACCGGCGCAGATCCTGAACGCCTGGCAACCGCAGCGATACGAACAAACCTTCCATTCAATAACTCTCAATGATTGTGTGTCCCATGTGTGTGTTTGGATCTCCAGGTGTGTGTGTGTGTGTGTGTGTGTGTAATGAGAAACATGCGCTGCTGCGGTGCAGTGGGAGCGGTTCGGTTCAGTTCAGTGCTGTAATCATCGGTTGCGAGCTCTTAAATTAGACCTGCCTCTTAAATTATACACGTACAGCAGCCTGGCACACACACATCCACAATCAGCCGCTCAAATCCACCAATCAGTGTCACATTAACCGTCCACACGGCTCCCGTTTCTCCCGCCACATCTGTGCGTCAAAGCCTCTTCACAGCGGAGTAAACCTTCAGACCGACTCCGGCTCTCATTCATCTGACACAAATGTAACAGTTTAAGTTTCAAAACTCGCACTGTCCCAGCTAACAGGGAACGATCACACAACTTTAGCTAAAGTTTCATTCTTCCAGTAATACACAGGTTTTAATAACGGTAGCATGTTTTTAGAATGTTTTTATCTGAAATGTTCAGTTGTACTCGACAAAAAGTGTTACAAATGTTTCTTCTGGGTTATGAGAACGTTAAGGGAACATTCCATTTGATCACTGTGGAATGTTACAACTGAACATTCCGAAACATGTAGCAACATTTAAAAAACGTTACAACTGAACATTTCGGAATGTTCAGAGATGATTCAAATGTAACATTCCACAGTGATCAACGTTCTCATAACCAAGAAGGTTTTGTTGTTTTGAACGTTCAGAGTACATTTAAAAGTACGTTTGCCAAATGTTCTAAGAACATTTCATTTACATTTGCTGCTGAAAAACTTCACAAATCATCTTTTTATGCAAATTAATCTCGACGCGTTCAGGAATAAATGCTTCCATCATAGTTTATGAGCATGTCTTATCATCAAATGAATGTGCGTTTTTATCCACTCCTTTATGCAGTGTTTTATGCAATATCCCAAAATGTGCACAAAAATGCATGGATGGAAACTGAGATCATTTTTGCAGTTTAGCTTTAATAAATGTTTGTCTTGGACTGGAACGAAAGTTTAGAGCTCTGAAACTTACAGTAGTTTGACAGTGAAGGAAAATCATATTCCTTGTATTATGACCTATAATACAAACTCATATAGAAATCTTACAGGGCACTGAAAGTTTTAATAAAACCAACAACTTTCAAACCTCAACATCTAAACATTCTTAAATCAGGACACATTTACTGGAGAAGAGAAATGAAGTAAACATATATGAAAATGCTTAAAATGCAGAAACGTTCCTAGACACATTGAAGCGTCTAGAAAACTTGTTGATTGGGTTTTCATGCACATTTCATAATCATAATCATACTTACAATCTCTTCAGAGCCGTAAGGCCATGAAACGCACCGGGGGAGATTCTGCTAATGAGATTACTTCTGAGATCACTAGAGAGAGAGAGAGAGAGAGAGAGAGAGAGAGAGAGAGAGAGAGAGAGAGAGAGAGAGAGAGAGAGAGAGAGAGAGAGAGAGAGAGAGAGAGAGAGAGAGACAGAGAGAGAGACAGAGAGAGAGAGACAGAGAGAGAGAGAGCGAGAGAGAGAGAGAGAGAGAGAGAGAGAGAGAGAGACAGAGAGAGAGAGAGAGAGAGAGAGA
>CM031955.1:39005757-39015757 GCA_018749465.1 Paracanthobrama guichenoti
CCTGACGGAACCACTGAAGGTTCTACATAAGCAGCGCCTGACGGAACCACTGAAGGTTCTATATAAACGGCGCCTGACGGAACCACTGAAGGTTCTATATAAACGCCGGCGGTGCCTGACGGAACCACTGAAGGTTCTACATAAGCAGCGCCTGACGGAACCACTGAAGGTTCTACATAAGCAGCGCCTGACGGAACCACTGAAGGTTCTATATAAACGGCGCCGGCGCCTGACGGAACCACTGAAGGTTCTACATAAGCAGCGCCTGACGGAACCACTGAAGGTTCTATATAAACGGCGCCGGCGACTGACGGAACCACTGAAGGTTCTACATAAGCGGCGCCTGACAGAACCACTGAAGGTTCTATATAAACGGCGCCGGCGCCTGACGGAACCACTGAAGGTTCTACATAAGCGGCGCCTGACAGAACCACTGAAGGTTCCAAACAGAACTTTTCTTCTTAAATTGTTTGTTCAGCTCTGATGACCGTCTCAGTCCAAGTGCACTAAAAATACATGATGATATGACTCCCAGCTTTCCTCTGAGGCCAAAACAAACTTCCTGAAATTGTCGCAGTGTTTCCTGTGTCTGAGGGGAGTGACAGGAGTCCAGCACACACACACACACACACATCTGCGGAGAAACCGTGCAGGAAAAATTTAACTTTTAACCTTTCATAATCCGTCTTTCTTGGAATATCCGAGGCCTTCTGGTTTCCTGTTGGGTTATTTGTGAAGCCACAAGCAACAACTGAATGTTTTTCAAGATTTTCAAGAACAAAACACCCTCAACACACACTTCAGATCATTCATCGGGTTATAAATCACAGCTCTCAGCACTTCTGGATTGATTAAATGTGGTTAATGTGAAATATTTAACGCTCAAGTGTGACGGTCATTACTGCTGATAAATGGCTTCTGTCCGGCTCAAATGGTGTGTGACTCCAGTGAAACGGGAACTTCCGAAACACTTCTGTTCAGCGCCATTACACTTTGCCGTTCATCCCACTTGTTTCCAGAGCTTAAAGGAAAAGAGTTTGCATGCTATCGTTCAAAAAAGTCATACGCAATACTTCATGGTCTCAATACTGCCATCAATCATGTGATCTATGCATCGGTGTTGATCATGATGCAAACAAACGCTGTGAATATTTCAAAATGATCTGCATTATTAGGGTTCCTTTAATTCCTCTAACTCATTTAATTCATCTGAACTGCAGACACGATGCTCTTCCTCAGTGTTTCTGTTTTCCAGCACAAACATCTAAAGATCCTTACATCAAGACACATTTACTGGAGAACAGAAATGACTGGAGATATTAACTCTTGCTTCCTGGAAAATGCATTAAAATCAAGAGAGTTTCTGCTTAAAACAAGTGAAACAAATATCAGTCAGTGGGTGAGAAGAATAATGAGATTTTTCTGACCTTTTTCTTGTTTTAAGCATAAACTCACTTCATTTTTGCTTCTCAGTTACATGCATATTTATTCAATACATTGTAGATAGTTGTAATAAAAACAAAACAAAATACTAAATAATGAAATCATTAAAATTTTTAAAATATATATTTTTAATTATCAATTGCTTTAAGCATGAAGTCACTTAATTTCATAATGAATTAATATCTTAAGTAATTTTGTTTCTAAATTATATGCATATTTATTTAATAGTTTTTTTTATTATTTGTAATAAGAAAATCATTTAAAAAGTAAAAATAAATGACATGAAAAAGAAAGATAATTCAATTGTTTTACGATATATTTTTTTGGGGGAGAGCAAGAATTAATATTTTAAGTAATTTTGCTTATCAATTATATGCATATTTATTCAATATTTTTAATATATTTGTAATGGAAAACAAAACAAAAATACTAAATAAGAAATAAATTTTTTATTAATTAATTAATAAAATAAAATAAATATTATTTATTTTTTTAGAAAGCAAGCCTTAATTAGCCCTTTGCTAAGCCCCGCCCTCCTTAGTTACTGTTGCTACGCCTGACAAGCTTTTGTGCCTGGCACGTCTATTACAGCGCGCCGGTGTCAGACATTCCCAAGGAGATCATTAGTAATTTTTGGTGAACAGGTGAAATATCTGAGAGAGCCAGACAAACGGGACTGCAGTATGCATTCGAGGGATGTATCCACGACATAATATGCAACCGATTAGAGAATAATTTCATCAAAATTGAAGCTAAAGCCTATAGGTCCCAGCACAAGCAGCTTAATAAGCGCCTCATACGCTGACCATTCAAATGGGAAACTCACACATTGAGGAACAGCTGTGTTCATGCACAGCAGGGTAAGTGAAGTTAGAAAAGAATCTAATAATTATAAATCAAACAGCTTATCCATAAGTCTAGTGGAATAAGATATTAGCCTGACCACTTTGCAATGATAACTTTTAGCTGTGAACGGGGCCTCCATGATCCACGCCCGGCATTTCTCCCCTTGGGTTTTAGGTTTGGGGAAGGGAAAAAATTCCACCCACCCCCCATTCAAACTTTTAGGATACCGGGTGTAAGATATGCACAATCTCGAAAGCTTGACAGACCTTCTACGCCTAGTTACGGTTGCTAAGCCACGATTGGCCTGTGGCGGTTTTCGGGCACGGCTTAGCGAAGGGTCAATTAAAGACATTTTCTTTCTCAATTAAATGTATCTTTATTTTTAAATATTTTTGCAGTGTAAGAGATCTCAAAGGTCTCAAATGGGTCAATTACTGCTGGGAAGTTTCTCAAATTACAGCCTGTGATGCTTTCCTCATGTCTACACTGACTCTGTGTGCTCAGCAGAGAGTTAAACAGCTTCTGCAACCCATGATATCTACTGGAGCTAAAGGTGGCGGCGCGGCTCGCTCACGACACTAATGTCTACATTTACATCCACGCTCACATGTTCAGGCCTTTCAGAAGCGTGCCGGAACGGAATGAATGAGTGTTTCTTCAAGACAATTAATGGAGCGCACGAGTGGATTAAGCAGAAATAACAAACATCAGACGCTGTGGAAGAGTTTGACAGAGAGCAGAGCTGAACGTCTCTCATTAGTGAGATCCAGCAGCGTTTACTGGCACTTCTGAGGGGGAGGATTTCACTGAAACACCACGTCATGTTGAGGAACAACTACATGTTTAAACTACCGTCTGTTGAGAAAGACTAGATGTCTAAATGTGCTTCTGTGAAGCGTCACATCGCGTCCAGCACAACATTATAAAACACAGAGAGAAACAGACCAGCAGGAAACATAGATCACAAAGGGGTGGGGCCACAGGAGCCAGCTGAACTCTGATTGGCCCCTTCAGTGATTCTGAGCTGGACAATGATTTGTTGCAAAAATGAGCAAATGGTTTTACAGTTTCTAAGAAGGCAAAATTATGATGAGAGACTTGTAAATGTCTCATAATGGGCTGATAAATTCTCATAATTCTCATAATAGTTCTTGAAACTTTGACCTTAAACTTTTAAATGGTAGTGAATCACGGTTTTGACAAAAATATGTTTTCAACACTGATAATAATCCTAAATGTGTGTTGATCATCAGATCCTCATATGAGAATGATCAGTGAAGGATCATGTGACACTGAAGACTGGAGTAATGATGATAAATTCAGCTTTGATCACAGGAATAAATCACACTTTACTATATATTCACACAGAGAACAGCTGATCTACACTGGAGGAGTATTACACTGATCTACTGGAGTTATGAGCAGATAAATGTGAGCAGAAGAGACTCTTTCAAAGACATTAAAAAGTCATATGACACCAAACTTTTTGAATGCTATTTTTACTGTATTCTGAACACAATTTTTACTGTATTTTTTTTTAATGCAGCTATAACAAGCAGAAGAGACTTTTATCAAAAATGTAAAATAAAATCGTACAGACCAACATTTTAACACTATTTTTACTGTATTTTGAAGACAGTTTTTACTGTATTTTGAAGATACTTTTATTAAAAACATTTAAAAATCATATCGACCCCAAACTTTTAAACACAATTTTTACTGTATTTTTAATCAAATTAATGTAGCCTTAATGAGCAGAAGAGGCTTTATCAAAACACTAAAAAAACATAACAACCCCAAAATTTGAATGCTATTTTTACTGTATTCTGAACACAATTGTTTACTGTACGCTCAAATAAATGCAGCTTTGATAAGCAGAAGAGACTCTTTCAAAAACAAAATATTTCGCTTATCTCTCGCTTAAAATGTTCTAAAATACGTCTTTCTCTTAGATAGCAATGAAATTAAATGGAGAGCAAGTGGCGCTTTAAGTTCCTTCTCTAAAGCAAAAACCTCAACAAAAAAACTCTAACTCTGCAATCAAAAGGCTTGATATGAACATTTCTCATCATATTCTCCTGAAGCCAAGTGATCTGAGCCGCTATCGACATTTATTTTATAGCTCTATACTTTCACTGTATTCCTTACTGGGGTGTTTTTAGGAGAAACATCTGAGACAAAGTTCGTTCATACATTAAAACTCTCTGAAGAACTTTCTAAAGTTATCTCAAGTGAATGAGCAGATGATAAACAATAAAGATTTCCTCTGGGAGAGTAAAATAAAACTTTCAGTCACAATGGCACAAGCACTGAAAGGGCTTTTATGGTGTAATGATGCCGAGTTACTGGTAATGATGGCGGCACTGGAGCAAGATTGGGGTCAGAGCTCCGGTGTGTGTCCTACTAACTGAGCCAGTTCTCATCAGTCTAATTGTGACTGTAAATAATGATGCTATTCAGAGGCAAAGAATAACACATACACACACACACACACACACAAAGAGACACAACAACAATGTCTACAATTGTAGCTGCTGTTTTAAGTTGGACAGGAAACCAAGCTGGTGTAAAAAGGTCACCTATGCGTCCACTGTGACATCACTGTCTAACAGTCCACTTCCTGTTGCAGTTTCCATCCAATAATAGAGTCAGCCATTATAAAGAGCTCTCAGTGGAACTGCTTGAGTTGAGAGCCAGATTTATAGTTGACTGATGACCTCTGATATACTGTATCACTGTCTCTCAGGCCCAAACGTGCTGCTTCACCACTAACTCAATGAACACGACAGGAAGATGGAGGGATGAATGATGAATGTATAGATGATGGATGGATGGATGAATGATGAATGTATAGATGATGGATGGATGGATGGTTATATATAGATGATAGATGGATGTATAAATAAAGGATGGACGATGGTTAGATGGATGGAAGGAAAGAAGATGGATGAACAGATGGACAGATGATGGATGGACGGATGCATAGATGATGGATGGATGGATGGATGGATGGATGGATGGATGGATGGATGGATGGATGGATGGATGGATGGATGGACGGATGGATGGAAGATGGATGGATGGATGGATGAATGGATTATGGATGGAAGGAAGATGGATGGACAGATGGATGATGGAAGATGGATGGATGGACGGATGCATAGATGATGGATGGATGGATGGACGGCTGCATAGATGATGGATGGATGGATGGATGGATGATGGACGGATGGATGAATGTATTATGGATGGAAGGAAGGAAGGAAGATGGATGGACGGATGGATGATGGATGGATGGATGGATGGAAGATGGATAGATGGATGGATAGACGGATGGATGAATGTATTATGGAAGGAAGGAAGGAAGGAAGGAAGGTGGATGACAGATGATGGATGATGGATGGATGGATGGATGGAAGATGGGTGGATGGATGGATGGATGGATTATGGATGGACGGAAGATGGATGGACAGATGGATGGATGGATGGAAGATGGATGGATGGACGGATGCATAGATGATGGATGGATGGATGGACGGATGCATAGATGATGGATGGATGGATGGACGGATGGATGAATGTATTATGGATTGAAGGAAGGAAGATGGATGGACAGATGGATGGATGATGGATGGATGGATGGATGGATGGATGGATGGATGCATAGATGATGGATGGATGGATGGATGATTGGAAGATGGATAGATGGATGATATAGACGGATGGATGGATGGATGAATGGATTGGATGGATGGATGGAATGGAAGGAAGCATAGATGATGATGGATGGATGGATGGATGGATGGATGGATGGATGGATGGATGGATGGATGGATTGATGGATGGATGGATGGATGGATGGATGGATGGATGGATGGATGGATGGATGAATGGATGGAAGATGGATGGACGGATCGATGGATGGATGGATGGATGGATGGGTGGACGGATTCATAGAGGATGGATGGATGGATGGATGGATGGATGGATGGATGGACGGATGGATGCATAGATGATGGATGGATGGATGGATGGATGGATGGATGGATAGATGGATGGATGGACGGATAGATGATGGATGGATGGATGATGGATGGATAGATGATGGATGGATGGATGGATGGATGATAGATGATAGATGATGGATGGATGGATGGATGGATGGACGGATGGATGGATAGATGATGATGGATGGATGGACGGATGGATGGATAGATGATGGATGGATGGATGGATGGATGGATGGATGGATGGATGGATGGATGGATGGATGGATGGATGGATGGATGGATGGATGGACGGATGGATGGAAGATGGATGGATGGATGGATGAATGGATTATGGATGGAAGGAAGATGGATGGACAGATGGATGGATGGAAGATGGATGGATGGATGGACGGATGCATAGATGATGGATGGATGGATGGATGGATGCATAGATGATGGATGGATGGATGGATGGATGATGGACGGATGGATGAATGTGGATTGGATGGATGGAAGGAAGGAAGGAAGATGGATGGACGGATGGATGATGGATGGATGGATGGATGGAAGATGGATAGATGGATGGATAGACGGATGGATGCATAGATGATGGATGGATGGACGGATGGATGCATAGATGATATGATGGATGGACGGATGGATGGATGGATGGATGGATAGATGATGGATGGATGGATGGATGGATGGATGGATGGATGGATGGATGGATGGATGGATGGATGGATGGATGGATGCATAGATGATGGATGGATGGATGGATGGATGGATGGATGGATGGACAGATGGATGGATGGATATGATGGATGATGATGGATGGATGGATGCATAGATGATGGATGGATGGATGGATGGATGCATAGATGGATGGATGGATGGATGGATGGATGGACGGATGGATGGATGATGATGGATGGATGGATGGATAGATGATGGATGGATGGATGGATGGATGCATAGATGATGGATGGATGGGATGGATGGATGGATGGACGGATGGATGCATAGATGATGGATGGATGGACGGATGGATGCATAGATGATGGATGGATGGATGGATGGATGGATGGATGGATGGATGGATGGATAGACGGATAGATGATGGATGGATTGATGGATGATACAAAGCAAGAACGATTATCTATAATCCGTCTGCTAACTAGAAAACACATTTCTGTGAGTTATTACTGTTAATATCAATATAATCATATTGTAATGAATCATAATTAAATTAACTTTCTGCAGTAGATTTAAAGCATAAAATCTGCATTCACTTTAGAGATTTTACCATAAATTCATATTTGACGGCTCAGCTCTGATTAAACTGACCTTTAAATATTAAACAGAGTCTTTTTAAGTAATTAACACTTTGCCAATGACCCGATTAACAGATATGAGTGGTAATAAATCCAGGCTCATATTTGTGCTCTCTGAATCCAATCCTCATGACGAGCACAGACCCTTGAGCGGACACATTCAGACAGGAAGTGAATCCTTCAGGACACACGCACCTGTCGGCACATTTCAAATCAAGTCAAAACTAACGGTGATCTGTAATGGCAGCGATCACATCTGAATCACTGCATTAATAAAGTGCTGAATTGTCTAAAAACATATTCATAAACGCTGAGAAAGCAGCCCTGCACAGTGACATCACTTTTCCAGGTATTTGGTTGTTTTTGTGACATCATGAGTAGTTGTACTGTACTGTACTGTACCAACACTAGCATTCATTTATCGATAAAAGTACAAAATAGTTCCACTAACTTATTATAATTTTTATTGTTGTTATTCAACATCTATCAAAGATTTAAGAGATAAATAAATACTATATTTAAATTATATTGGTACACCGTGACAGTACTGATCAAACTAGAAAACTGTTATAGATTATTAATATTAATAAATGATATGTATATATTATATTATATATTATTATAATATTATAAATTATATTAATTTTAATATTAATATTCCTTTAAAATAATAAATAAATGTATCCAACCAGAAATTATATAGCAGTTATATATTATATAACAGCTATTATATAGGCCTATTATTAATATTAAAATATTATATGAATTATAATTATATTATCTTAATATATTAATATTACTTTATTTTATTAAATATACTCATCCCACTGAAAAACTATTGCTATTATAAATTATTAATATTACAATATTATTATATGAATTATAATATATTATATTAATACATTATTATTACTTGAATATATTAAATATATTAATCTAACTGGACAACTGTTGCTATTATATATTATTAATATTACTATAATATTGAATATAATGTCATATTTTAATATATTAATACAATATTATTACTGTAATATAATACATATACTTATCCCACTGGAAAACTGTTTCTATTACACACTCCCTAAAGGATTATTAGGAACACATACTAATACTGTGTTTGACCCCCTTTCGCCTTCAGAACTGCCTTAATTCTACGTGGCATTGATTCAACAAGGTGCTGAAAGCATTCTTTAGAAATGTTGGCCCATATTGATAGGATAGCATCTTGCAGTTGATGGAGATTTGTGGGATGCACATCCAGGCACACGGCTCTGCTCCACCACATCCCAAAGATGCTCTATTGGGTTGAGATCTGGTGACTGTGGGGCCATTTTAGTACAGTGAACTCATTGTCATGTTCAAGAAACCAATTTGAAATGATTCAAGCTTTGTGACATGGTGCATTATCCTGCTGGAAGTAACCATCAGAGAATGGGTACATGGTGGTCATAAAGGGATGGACATGGTCAGAAACAATGCTCAGGTAGGCCATGGCATTTAAACGATGCCCAATTGGCACTAAGGGGCCTAAAGTGTGCCAAGAAAACATCCCCCACACCATTACACCACCACCACCAGCCTGCACAGTGGGAACAAGGCATGATGGATCCATGTGCTCATTCTGTTTACGCCAAATTCTGACTCTACCATCTGAATGTCTCAACAGAAATCGAGACTCATCAGACCAGGCAACATTTTTCCAGTCTTCAACTGTCTAATTTTGGTGAGCTTGTGCAAATTGTAGCCTCTTTTCCTATTTGTAGTGGAGATGAGTGGTACCCGGTGGGGTCTTCTGCTGTTGTAGCCCATCCATGCCTCAAGGTTGTGCGTGTTGTGGCTTCACAAATGCTTTGCTGTATACCTCGGTTGTAACGAGTGGTTATTTCAGTCAAAGTTGCTCTTCTATCAGCTTGAATCAGTCGGCCCATTCTCCTCTGACCTCTAGCATCAACAAGGCATTTTCTCCCACAGGACTGCCGCATACTGGATGTTTTTCCCTTTTCACACCATTCTTTGTAAACCCTAGAAATTATTGTGCGTGAAAATCCCAGTAACTGAGCAGATTGTGAAATACTCAGACCGGCCCGTCTGGCACCAACAACCATGCCACGCTCAAAATTGCTTAAATCACCTTTCTTTCCCATTCTGACATTCAGTTTGGAGTTCAGGAGATTGTCTTGACCAGGACCACACCCCTAAATGCATTGAAGCAACTGCCATGTGATTGGTTGATTAGATAATTGCATTAATGAGAAATTGAACAGGTGTTCCTAATAATCCTTTAGGTGAGTGTATTATTCTATTATTTCTAATACATTATATTAATATATTTTTTTACAGATAAACTGTTGCTATGGTTTCCACCTCTGGCTGTTACTTTGGCAA
>CM031955.1:39025757-39030757 GCA_018749465.1 Paracanthobrama guichenoti
TGATGGATGAATGAGAGATGGATGATGGATGGGTGGATGATATATGGATGGATGATGGATGAGAGATGGATGGATGGATGGATGGATGGATGGATGGATGGATGGATGGATGGATGGATGATGATGGATGATGGATGGGTGGATGGATGGATGATATATGGATAGATGATGGATGAGAGATGGATGATGGATGGATGGATGAGAGATGGATGGATGATGGATGGGTGGATGGATGGATGATATATGGATAGATGATGGATGATGGATGGATGGATGATATATGGATGGATGGATGAGAGATGGATGGGTGGATGGATGGATGATATATGGATGGATGGATGATATATGGATGGATGGGTGGATGAGAGATGGATGATGGATGGATGGATGGATGGATGATATATGGCAAGACAGAGAGAGAGAGAGAGAGAGAGAGAGAGAGAGAGAGAGAGAGAGAGAGAGAGAGAGAGAGAGAGAGAGAGAGAGAGAGAGAAGAGAGAGAGAGAGAGAATGCGGGGACAAATTAAATATCATCTTTCTTGGACCGCTGGAGCAAATGGTCTATGTCATTGAACTCTTTGTGTGTGATTTCTTCCAGCAGCTAAAAGTTATGACACACACATACACACATACACACACACACACACACACACACACACACACACACACACACACACACACACACACACACACACACACACACACACACAGACACACACACACACACACACACACACACACACACACACAGAGAGTTACTGTCTGATATTGCCATATACAGCAAAGTCTGACATCAGGAAGACAAATGTGTATGTGATTATCAAACTACTCATACTCTTTTCGCAGTATTCAGTGAACTGTGCACACGCAATATTTCATAAAATACATATTTGCCAAAAAAGGCACTCTTAAAATTTAAGCTTAATATTTTTATATTTTTGCTTCCCCAAAGAATCTTTCAGCAATCAGTTGAATATATCACTATAAAGAACCTTTTGTGCGATGGAACGATTCCATGGATGTTAAAGGTTCTTTACGGAACCATTGAGCATGACATCACAGTGGGTGGAGTCACTGCAGTCACTGTTGGTGTTCAGCATGAATGATAATAATGATGGATGGATGGATGGATGGATGGATGGATGGATGGATGGATGGATGGATTGATGGATGGGTGCATGTATGGATGGATGGATGATATATGGATGGATGATGGATGAGAGATGGATGGATGGATGGATGATGGGTAGATGGATGGCTGGATGGGTGGATGGATGATGGATGGATTGGTGGATGGGTGCATGTATGGATGGATGATGGATGAATGAGAGATGGATGATGGATGGGTGGATGATATATGGATGGATGATGGATGAGAGATGGATGGATGGATGGATGGATGGATGGATGGATGGATGGATGGATGGATGGATGGATGAGAGATGGATGATGGATGGGTGGATGGATGGATGATATATGGATAGATGATGGATGAGAGATGGATGATGGATGGATGGATGAGAGATGGATGGATGATGGATGGGTGGATGGATGGATGATATATGGATAGATGATGGATGATGGATGGATGGATGATATATGGATGGATGGATGAGAGATGGATGGGTGGATGGATGGATGATATATGGATGGATGGATGATATATGGATGGATGGGTGGATGAGAGATGGATGATGGATGGATGGATGGATGGATGATATATGGATGGATGGATGGATGGATGAGAGACGGATGATGGATGGATGGATGGATGGATGATATATGGATAAATGGATGGATGGATGATGGATGGATGAAAGATGGATGGATGAGAGATGGATGGATGGATGGATGAGAGATGGATGATGGATGGATGGATGGATGGATGAGAGATGGATGATGGATGGGTGGATGGATGGATGGATGGATGGATGAGAGATGGATGATGGATGGGTGGATGGATGGATGATATATGGATAGATGATGGATGAGAGATGGATGGATGGATGGATGGATGGATGATGTAGTAACTGCCTTTAAGCAGAGAATTGTTTGTTTTGTTCCCGTTTTCGCAGTTTCCCCTCTTAAATCCAGTCGTGTTGGAGGATGTTTTGCCACTCATTCCGGCTGATGGCGGGAAAGTGACATCAATGCACACCTTCTATAAATATATGGGTATATATTATAAATATATAAAGTACTCTGTGTGAGATACTGTATCAATGCAATGTATTTGACTGGACATTGCATTTCCAGTGTGATGAACAAACCAGAAATTAAACATCTTTGAGAGACTCATTAAAAACACCATTTGCTCCTTCATTCCTGGCACTTTGGACCCTCTTCAGTTTGCCTATCGTCCCAATAGATCGACTGAAGATGCCATCTCTCATGTCCTCCACTCCTCCCTCACTCACATCAACAGCAAAAGTGGGAACTACGTAAGACTGCTATTTATTGACTATAGCTCAGCCTTTAACACCATAGTTCCCACCAAGCTAACCTCCAAACTCCTGGATCTCGGCCTGAATCCTTCTCTCTGCCACTGGATTGAGGACTTCCTCACTGGCAGGCCTCAGGTGGTGAGAATAGGCCAGTCCACCTCCACCTCCATCACCCTGAGTGTGGGAGCTCCACAGGGCTGTGTCCTGAGCCCCCTGCTCTACTCTCTCTACACACATGACTGTTTGTCCACACACAGCTCCACCTCTATCATCAAATTTGCCGAGGACCTGACCTGGACTGCTCACATTCAGACACAGGTGAAAAAAGCCAGGCAAAGACTGTACCATCTGCCCCAGCTGAGGAAATTCAGGGTTTCACCAGCTATCCTGAAAACTTTCTATTTAGGGGCGATAGAAAGTGTATTAACTCAGTGCATCACAGCGTGGTATGGGAACAGCACCAGTCATGACTGCAAAGCCCTGCAAAGAGTCGTGCGCTTATCCGAGCGTATCTCAGGGTCAGCTCTCCCGTCTCTGCAGGACGTCTACACCAAACGCTGCAAAGGTAGAGCTACTAAGATCATCAAGGACTCTAATCACCCTGCAAACCCTCATTTCACGCTGCTGCCATCTGGTAGCGCTTCCAAGCCTGATGGCCAAAACTGAGAGACTCAGGAGGAGCTTCTTCCCCAGGCCATCAGACTCCTGAACTCAGTCACTTAACATCACGTGACTTCACTTCAGGATAAACATCGATACACTGACATTGCACTGCACTTTCTGTTCTCATTGTTACTGTGTAACAACCTGTTATAAACCTGTTTGCACATTATACTCTTTATACATTTGTTAACCACATATTTATAAGTCTACAGTTTACTCACTGCACAGTCTACTTCAATTATTTTATTCCACTTCTTTATTTTTATTTTTATTTTTTCTACATGACTTGATTTATTTATAATTCTACAGATATATATAGATAGTACTTTTTTTTATATCCTATTTCTATATAATTTCCTCCTTGTGTTTTTAACTGTGAATTTGCACTGTCCATGGAGCGGACCTGTTTACATTTCACTGCCGGTTGTATATTCTGTATATAACTGTGTGTGTGACAAATAAAACTCTTGAATCTTGAATCTCTCTTGAATCTCTCTTGAATCTCTCTCTGTCTTAATTCATTATTTAATCCGACAACATAGTCAAGATATTATTACACAACATTTGACTACAAATGCATTCTGGTGCATATGCAATGATAACAGTTACATGCTGTTTCTAATGAAGCCGTGTTTGGGTGTAGTGTGTCTGTTTTGACATCATTCACACACACACACACACACACACACACACACAGTATTAACTCAGCGCTCCCGTTGGCCATCTGAACCCGATCTCCACACACCCTGCACCGCTCTATTATTATAAGAGCGACAGAATAAAAATACGCTGAACTACGGCGGTCCGCAGGCACCAATCACAGAGTAAAGATCACAATCTCAACTATTACAAACATCCCGAGCGGACAGATCCATGATTTCCAACCTCCACGGCTGACGCGCACCAGCCCCAGTGTTTTCATATAATATCAGGTTACTAGGAACAGCTAACCAAAATAACATATTTCATACGGACTAACATTGACCTTGGACACGAGGCAGATTTAGCTCTGGAGCGCAAGAGTGTGTGAGGAGAGTCTTGAAGCGACGACAGGAGTCTGAGAGCAACAGCATGAACACCAAAACAATCAAGACACACAAGTATTAGACACGTATCATGAGGTACTGTACTTTAAAGCAGCATATAAACGTCAAGGTCAGGAATATGGGAATCATTTACAGTACACACCAAAATAACAGAGCATTTCAGCACAAAGCCAAACAAACCACCCACGGTCCAACTGAACCAGCCATTTATACTACCATTCGAAAGCTGGAAAGAGTCTCTCCTGCTCATGAATCTGCTCATAACTCCAGTAGATCAGTGTAATACTCCTCCAGTGTAGATCAGCTGTTCTCTGTGTGAATATACAGTAAAGTGTGATTTATTCCTGTGATCAAAGCTGAATTTATCATCATTACTCGAGTCTTCAGTGTCACATGATCCTTCACTGATCACTCTCAGATGAGGATCTGATGCTCAACACACATTTAGGATTATTATCAGTGCTGGAAACAGTGATGCGTGTTATTTCTCAGGATTCTTTGATGGATAGAAAGTTAATAAGAACAGCATTTATCTGGAATAGAATCTTTTGTAACATTATACATGTCTTCACTGTCTCTTTTGATCATTTGAATGCATCCTTGATGAATAAAAGTATTAATTTCTTTAGAAAACAATCTTACTGACCTCAAACTTTTAAATGTTGTAACTACACCCATCCATCATCCATCTCTCATCCATCCATCATCCATCCATCCATCCATCCATCCATCCATCCATCCACCCATCCATCTATCATCCACCCATCCATCTATCATCCACCCATCCATCCATCCATCCATCCATCCATCCATCCACCTATCATCCTCCATCCCTCTATCCATCTGT
>CM031955.1:39040757-39043257 GCA_018749465.1 Paracanthobrama guichenoti
GTTTGAACGACATTAGGCTGAGGAAATGATCCCAGGATTCTCATTAATGGGTGAACTGGCCCTTTAAGAGTCTGACCTGCTGCTGATTTATTCAGACAAAATTTGACGAATTCCGTGACATTATACAGTAAATTCCATTTTTATGAATGGATTCTGGATACATTGGATACATGATGGATGGATGCACTTTTATGATGGACGGATGCTCTTTTATGATGGATGGATGGATGCACTTTTATGATGGACGGATGCTCTTTTATGATGGATGGATGGATGCACTTTTATGATGGATGGATGCACTTTTATGATGGATGGATGCACTTTTATGATGGATGGATGGATGCACTTTTATGATGGATGGATGGATGCACTTTTATGATGGATGGATGCACTTTTATGATGGACGGATGCTCTTTTATGATGGATAGATGCACTTTTATGATGGATGGATGCACTTTTATGATGGATGGATGGATGCACTTTTATGATGATAGATGCTCTTTTATGATGGATGGATGCACTTTTATGATGGATAGATGCACTTTTATGATGATAGATGCTCTTTTATGATGGATGGATGCACTTTTATGATGGATGGACGGATGCACTTTTATGATGATAGATGCTCTTTTATGATGGACGGATGCTCTTTTATGATGGACGGATGCACTTTTATGATGGATAGATGCACTTTTATGATGGACGGATGCTCTTTTATGATGGATGGATGCACTTTTATGATGATAGATGCACTTTTATGATGGACGGATGCTCTTTTATGATGGATGGGACGGATGCACTTTTATGATGATAGATGCTCTTTTATGATGGAGCGGATGCACTTTTATGATGGATAGATGCACTTTTATGATGGACGGATGCTCTTTTATGATGGATGGACGGATGCACTTTTATGATGATAGATGCTCTTTTTATGATGGATAGATGCACTTTTATGATGGATAGATGCTCTTTTATGATGGACGGATGCACTTTTATGATGGATAGATGCTCTTTTATGATGGATGGATGCTCTTTTATGATGGACGGATGCACTTTTATGATGGATAGATGCACTTTTATGATGGATGGATGCTCTTTTATGATGATAGATGCTCTTTTATGATGGATGGATGCACTTTTATGATGGATAGATGCACTTTTATGATGGAGATGGATGCTCTTTTATGATGGATGGATGCACTTTTATGATGATAGATGCTCTTTTATGATGGACGGATGCTCTTTTATGATGGACGGATGCACTTTTATGATGGATAGATGCACTTTTATGATGGACGGATGCTCTTTTATGATGGATGGATGCACTTTTATGATGGATGGATGCACTTTTATGATGGATAGATGCACTTTTATGATGATAGATGCTCTTTTATGATGGATGGATGCACTTTTATGATGGATAGATGCACTTTTATGATGGACGGATGCTCTTTTATGATGGATGGATGCACTTTTATGATGGATGGATGCACTTTTATGATGGATGGATGCACTTTTATGATGGATAGATGCACTTTTATGATGGACGGATGCTCTTTTATGATGGACGGATGCACTTTTATGATGATAGATGCTCTTTTATGATGGATGGATGCACTTTTATGATGATAGATGCTCTTTTATGATGGATGGATGCACTTTTATGATGGATAGATGCACTTTTATGATGATAGATGCTCTTTTATGATGGATAGATGGATGCACTTTTATGATGGATGGACGGATGCACTTTTATGATGATAGATGCTCTTTTATGATGGACGGATGCTCTTTTATGATGGATGGATGCACTTTTATGATGGATGGATGCACTTTTATGATGGATGGATGCACTTTTATGATGGACGGATGCTCTTTTATGATGGATGGGTGCACTTTTATGATGGATAGATGCACTTTTATGATGGATAGATGCACTTTTATGATGGATGGATGCACTTTTATGGACTTCAAAAACAGAGCAACATTCACTGCCATTATAAAGCTTGGAAGAGCCAGGATATTTTTAATATAACTCTGATTGTGTTCGTCTGAATGATGAATGTCACACACCTAGGATGACCTGAGGGGGAGTAAATCATGGGATCATGTTCATTTTTGGGTGAACTATCCCTTTAAGGCTTTCTGCTCCAATTGAAGACATTTTTAAGGCCTTAAATTGTGGAAAGTCAAATTAAGACCCTGATTACAGTCCAGTAATGAAAACTCTGAAATGACACAAATGGACGTTAGAAACCAAAGCACGTGACAGGAAGATGAGACGCTTCCGTCACACTCACACAATATTATATCCAGAAATCATTCCCAGCTTTTAAGCACAAGCCTTTTCGTGAGAAAAGCCGATCGTGAGAAAGAAACTAGCGTTAGACTTCAGTGTGATTCCCTCTCACCGGTGAGGATGTGTGAGATGAGATGTTTCATTATTTAATCACTTCATCACTCATTACAGCAGCTCCCAATCTCTCACACCATGATA
>CM031955.1:39048257-39053257 GCA_018749465.1 Paracanthobrama guichenoti
GATATACAATAAATAATTTATATTAAATTATATTATATATTATATTACATGCTTAATATTATATCAGTAAAAAATAATAAATTATATAATAATAATATCAATATACACTCCCCTAAAGGATTATTAGGAACACCATACTAATACTGTGTTTGACCCCCTTTCGCCTTCAGAACTGCCTTAATTCTACGTGGCATTGATTCAACAAGGTGCTGAAAGCATTCTTTAGAAATGTTGGCCCATATTGATAGGATAGCATCTTGCAGTTGATGGAGATTTGTGGGATGCACATCCAGGGCACGAAGCTCCTGTTCCCACCACATCCCAAAGATGCTCTATTGGGTTGAGATCTGGTGACTGTGGGGGCCATTTTAGTACAGTGAACTCATTGTCATGTTCAAGAAACCAATTTGAAATGATTCCAGCTTTGTGACATGGTGCATTATCCTGCTGGAAGTAGCCATCAGAGAATGGGTACATGGTGGTCATAAAGGGATGGACATGGTCAGAAACAATGCTCAGGTAGGCCGTGGCATTTAAACTATGCCCAATTGGCACTAAGGGGCCTAAAGTGTGCCAAGAAAACATCCCCCACACCATTACACCACCACCACCAGCCTGCACAGTGGTAACAAGGCATGATGGATCCATGTTCTCATTCTGTTTACGCCAAATTCTGACTCTACCATCTGAATGTCTCAACAGAAATCGAGACTCATCAGACCAGGCAACATTTTTCCAGTCTTCAACTGTCCAATTTTGGTGAGCTCGTGCAAATTGTAGCCTCTTTTTCCTATTTGTAGTGGAGATGAGTGGTACCCGGTGGGGTCTTCTGCTGTTGTAGCCCATCCGCCTCAAGGTTGTGCGTGTTGTGGCTTCACAAATGCTTTTCTGTATACGCCGGTTGTAACGAGTGGTTATTTCAGTCAAAGTTGCTCTTCTATCAGCTTGAATCAGTCGGCCCATTCTCCTCTGACCTCTAGCATCAACAAGGCATTTTCTCCCACAGGACTGCCGTGATACTGGATGTTTTTCCTTTTCACACCATTCTTTGTAAACCCTAGAAATGGTTGTGCGTGAAAATCCCAGTAACTGAGCAGATTGTGAAATACTCAGACCGGCCCGTCTGGCACCAACAACCATGCCACGCTCAAAATTGCTTAAATCACCTTTCTTTCCCATTCTGACATTCAGTTTGGAGTTCAGGAGATTGTCTTGACCAGGACCACACCCCTAAATGCATTGAAGCAACTGCCATGTGATTGGTTGATTAGATAATTGCATTAATGAGAAATTGAACAGGTGTTCCTAATAATCCTTTAAGTGAGTGTATTAAACTATATTATTATATATTTTATTGCATGATTAATATATCAGTAAATAATAATAATGATCAAGACTAGATCTGTTATTAAAGACGGTAATGACCGTCACACTGATCCAGGATCCGACTCAATCAGATAAAGATCAGTGGGTAGATTATGTGTAGATTATTCATTACCGTCGCACTGATCCAGGATCCGACTCAATCAGATAAAGATCAGTGGGTAGATTATGTGTAGATTATTCATTACCGTCGCACTGATCCAGGATCAGACTCAATCAGATAAAGATCAGTGGGTAGATTATGTGTAGATTATTCATTACCGTCGCACTGATCCAGGATCCGACTCAATCAGATAAAGATCAGTGGGTAGATTATGTGTAGATTATTCATTACCGTCGCACTGATCCAGGATCCGACTCAATCAGATAAAGATCAGTGGGTAGATTATGTGTAGATTATTCATTACCGTCGCACTGATCCAGGATCAGACTCAATCAGATAAAGATCAGTGGGTAGATTATGTAGATTATTCATTACCGTCGCACTGATCCAGGATCCGACTCAATCAGATAAAGATCAGTGGGTAGATTATGTGTAGATTATTCATTACCGTCACACACTGATCCAGGATCCGACTCAATCAGATAAAGATCAGTGGGTAGATTATGTGTAGATTATTCATTACCGTCGCACTGATCCAGGATCCGACTCAATCAGATAAAGATCAGTGGGTAGATTATGTGTAGATTATTCATTACCGTCGCACTGATCCAGGATCCGACTCAATCAGATAAAGATCAGTGGGTAGATTATGTGTAGATTATTCATTACCGTCGCACTGATCCAGGATCAGACTCAATCAGATAAAGATCAGTGGGTAGATTATGTGTAGATTATTCATTACCGTCACACTGATCCAGGATCCGACTCAATCAGATAAAGATCAGTGGGTAGATTATGTGTAGATTATTCATTACTGTCGCACTGATCCAGGATCAGACTCAATCAGATAAAGATCAATGGGTAGATTATGTGTAGATTATTCATTACCATCGCACTGATCCAGGATCAGAATCAGTCAGATAAAGATCAGTGGGTAGATTATGTGTAGATTATTCATTACCATCGCACTGATCCAGGATCAGAATCAGTCAGATAAAGATCAATGGGTAGATTATGTGTAAATTATTCATTACCATCGCACTGATCCAGGATCAGAATCAGTCAGATAAAGATCAATGGGTAGATTATGTATAGATTATTCATTACCGTCACATTGATCCAGGATCAGACTCAATCAGATAAAGATCGATGTGTAGATTATTCTTTACCGTCGCACTGATCCAGGATCAGACTCAATCAGATAAAGATAAATGGGTAGATTATGTGTAGATTATTCATTACCGTCGCACTGATACAGGATCAGACGCAATCAGATAAAGATCAATGGGTAGATTATGTGTAGATTATTCATTACCGTTGCACTGATCCAGGATCAGACTCAATCAGATAAAGATCGATGGGCAGATTATGTGTAGATTATTCATTACCGTCACACTGATCCAGGATCAGACTTAATCAGATAAAGATCAATGTGTAGATTATTCTTTACCGTTGCACTGATCCAGGATCAGACTCAATCAGATAAAGATCGATGCGTAGATTATTCATTACCGTCGCACTGATCCAGGATCAGACTCAATCAGATAAAGATCGATGCGTAGTTTATTCTTTACCGTCGCACTGATCCAGGATAATTTTGCTTTATGCAATATGTGTGTAAAATGGACATAAGCATGTTTTCCCATTATATTCAATGTATCTATACATTGTGTTTAATTTGCATATTAATGTGTTCTTGGGGCAACAGAAGTGTAATAATGGGAGTAATAATTGGCAAAATTTTCATAATATCTAATATTTCATAGGAATATTAAAATATAATTTCTCTATTCACTTGTTGTGTCCCCAAAATGCATGATAAACCATTTAAATGATAATTACAAAATATTATCATATTTCCAGATGATCACTAAATTAATGTCAGTCATTTTTAAAATCCAAGGAGAGGCAGTGTCATGTACAGTACAGGACGTGTGTGGTGTTGATATCATGTCCACTTCAGAGAACAAAAGTCTCCCAGGAGGATATGATTAGAGAAAAATATACTCTAAGAATATTTTCCCATTATGTTACAAAAACATTCCCTAAAACATCCAATTTATTAATTTTTCTTGGTTGTGTGAACGTTGAGGGATCCTCCATTGTATCATTCTTCACACATCACTGGAATGTTAGTTTCCTCTGAACATTCCGAATCAATGGATACATTTAAAAATGTTTCAGATCAGAACATTCCACGAATGGTGTTTGTGTGCTAACATTGTGAGGACACTTCGAACGAACCTTCTATTAATGTTACAGAACGTTTGTTCATAGGCAGAAGACAGAATCTCTTATAGAGCCGAGAGCGGGACAGACTTCCCTCGAGTCGCTGAATCTGTTCTCATTATTTACTCTGAGGAGAGCCGCTTCCTGACCGGCTGACCAGCCCAGAGTCTCTCATTCTTCACTGATGACAGCCCAACATGAGGCAGCTCTTTCCCCTCCACCACTGACAGTCCCTCATTATCTCTCCGGATCTCTGGGGAAAGGCGAGCAATAAAACACACGGTTGGGTTTTGGCTGCCTGGAGATGTTGTTTAGACAGATGTAGCCTCACCTCGGCTGCTCTGAGATCAGCGTCTGCAGTGATGGAGAGTCCAGATCCGTAATGAGAAGCAGAGATCTTCAGCCGCCTCTTCATACTGAGGAAATATTTTCTCAGTGGTAAAGAACGAGTGTTCAAACCCTCCCTAAACAGCAGAGCGATAAATAAACGGATGGAGAATCACTGATTAAACACAGGTGGAGATTCACGCTTAATATATGCATGCATGTGTGTGTATTTATATATACATAATAATAAGTATACATTAAGATCAGTGAGGAAACAAACTGTTCCTACAGCCAAACTACTTTCACAATCAATGAATGAAACCAGAACCAGGCAGGAGAGAGAGTGTGTGTTTAGACTCGAGCAGGCTGTAGATGTGGGCAGCAGCGGCGTCTGATCCAGGATCTGTTCTGGGTTTGGTTCTGGTACCGGGGCGTGTCCACTGAGCGCCGGCCGGCTACCGGACCTCACCACACACTGTGGCTCTGGACCCTGGAACGGACAGGACAGACTTCAGGCTTCATGCATGTGCTGTTTAATGAATGCATGCTAGAGATCTTCATTTGTGCAGACGTTTCATTTTATGATGTTATTAACAGTGTTGAAGTAAAGCGGCGCCCTCTACTGTACAGGTGTGAATCTGCACTTCAGCCCGAGCCTCATTTCACTCCGGCTGTGGAAAAGCCTCCCCAAAAGAGAACTTTTTCTTGGATTTTTTTGGTCTGTTTTGAGGAAAAAGTAACGCATAAGTAATCTCATGCATTACTTTCCATAAAAAGCAAGTAATTAATTAATTAAGTTTCCCTAACACTGGTTATTAAATTGTTATATTATTATAGTATTAAATAATACACATATATAATAAAGTATGTGTTATGTATGTTCATTTTTTTATATAATTTTATAAATGATATAATTATTTCCAAGTTTAGATGGGGAAAAAGTAGATTTCAATGGGAT
>CM031955.1:39060757-39148257 GCA_018749465.1 Paracanthobrama guichenoti
GCTGCCTAATATATCCCACCCACTAACAGGAGCCGTGAGGAAGAGACAATCAGTGTTATTCACTTCACCAGTCATAATGTTACGCCTGATCGGAGTATAATATATATATATATATAAATCTCTGATGATATATGTCATAGTTGTCATAGTTGAGATTCTGAATGAATGTCAGGTTTCTCATACCTTTTATCCAATGAATTTCCATGACTTTTCTAGTCATTCGTCACAGGATTGACATGAACGTGGAAACCCTAGAATGAAAAATCTCAAATTAGCATGAGACTTTTGGTGTTTCACGAAAAGTCGCTTTGGATAAATGAATGTAAATGTACATGAGAAGCTGGATCCTTTAAGGAATTGATTCATTAGTATGAAATCAGCCTTTGAAATAAGACATTTAGCACATTTAGAGCTTTCCTATAGTGTCATTTTGACATCAGATAACGAGTGTTGATTTAAGAATGTTTAGATATATTGATATTCAGACTGAATGAGAATTAGCAGGTCAATACTTTTGCGTGTCATAAACGGCTTCAGTTTCTTGTGTGGATGGCGCACTAGAGGAATTAAACGGCCTCCGTTTCCTCTTGACCTGCAGACGGCTTGAGCTCAGTTGGGCACATCGCCTCACTGTAATAATGCAATGCTCAGCACAAAGGTTAGCGTCCTGACCTCCAGCTCAATGCCAGAATTATTAAGGATATAGCGGAGAGGTCAGGGTTAGGCTGGATGTCATGCACTAGTTACAAAGTCTAAAGTAGGTCATTTAAAAATAGCATTTGTTGCATTACAAAATCTGCATTCCCAACACTCACGCATTGGCCATCAGACTCTCAGGAAATCATAATAAATCCCACGCCAGATAACAAAACAATGCAAAATGTGCTTGTGATAAGCCTTATTATTCATCATATTATTTATTCTGTAAACATTATGACTTGAAAACTCACACATATTTCCATTTCATCAAACAGTCATAAGAGTGAGTCACGGTGCAGGCATGACAAATGAGTGCAATAATTTAGACTAAAATATTAAAATTCATCAAATATTTGTTGTTGAACTTCTTTTCCTAGTAGGAAATATAACTTGCTGGAACTCCTTAAGTTTCTTAAATGTTATAAAAAAGTTTTTCCTTTGGTCATACGAATGTTGAGGGAACATTCCATTCTTCAAACATGATGGGAACGTTACTTTTGAATGTCCCAAAAACAGTAGAAACATTCAAAAATCCAACAAAACATTTTAGGTAAAAACCTTCCATGACTGATGAATAAATAATGTTTTTGAGTGTTCGTCGGAGTGGCCCAAGACCTCAGGACTTTTGTCACACGTGAACCACGAATACACACACACACACACTCTCTCTCTCTCTCTCTCACACACACACACACACGCTCACACACACTCTCACTCACTCACACACACACACTCTCTCTCTCTCTCTCTCTCTCTCTCTCTCTCACACACACACACTCTCTCTCTCTCTCTCACACACACACACACACTCTCTCTCTCTCTCTCTCTCACACACACACACACACACACACACACACACACACACACACACACACACACACACACACACTCTGCCCAAAACTGCCCAAAATTCTAACTAATGCTAAAACTTTACCAAAAATTATTTTATAATGCGTCTCTGAACGCATACTGAAGAGAAACGGACTTCAGGACCCAGAGGAAAAGCTCATCCATACAGAGCTAGAAGAGTCATGAAATATCATCTTTTATTATTATTTTTTCACAAGCGTTCGGCAGAGACGCCCAATGTGAGATATTCTGAGCTGAATTAATGGGGTTGTGCATGAAATTATGAGTTATTTTGAATTGAAGTTGAAAGAATGTGCTTAAATGATTATTTATTTATTATTTATTGATAAAATGTAGTATAAATATCAAAATTAAATGAAATAAGCTTTCTGAAGAATACTTTTAGGGCTTCGGGTCATTTTGACCCGTGAGGGAAGGATTTGTTACAAAGTGCGTGGGACGGATGAGGGTTAAAGACCGGATTACTTTTAAGGAACGTTCTATCAATGTTATTGGAAGAATGCTTGTTCAGAACCTCACCAGAATGATCCCTGTTAACTGGGCAGTTTCAAACAAACACACACACTGTCACGCACGCACATACACACACACACTATATGTCAACAAAACACACACATCTGATGCAGTTTCACTCGCCGCCTGTGGTTTCCACTCATGACCGGGAACAAACACACACACTTGCAGAACTCCAGAAACACAAACTGCATCCACTGTTCCCTTAACGCTGGGTTATTTGGGAGGCTGAACAAGGCGATCTTTCTGACAGCTCCCGTAACCTGAACAAAGCTCGTTGATGGACGCGCTCTTGTTCCGTGTGTGTGTGTGTGCGCTCATTCAGGAGAAGTGTCCATATAAGGAGTTCCACCCTTTATGATGTCATTCAAGATTCAAGAGTTTTATTTGTCACATACACAGTTATATACAGCATATACAACCGGCAGTGAAATGTAAACGGCCATACTCACAAAAAAAATCTTCCCAAAACTTTTGTCCATGTTTATCATGAGAATCAACTCTTTAACGGTGTCAGTAAGGCAGAATGCAGGAAATAGCATTAGAATTAACAATTAAGATGAAATTCAAAATGTCATCACTCTCTCACTCCAGCCAGGAAACTGAAGCCCTGATGTACAGTAATATATCACATGCTCAGATGAATTACTCACAGGAATGTTATTGCGTCACACATGCACATTTATGGCACGAGGTGTATTTACGCTGCCTGACACTTTCACCGTAACACTTTCAAACCGTAAACGTGTTTATATTTAGAGCTCGGGTTTGGATCCGTGTGCGTGGGCTTTTAGTGCTCTGTCATTCTTCATTGGGGTCACAGCCGCACACAAACACTGCATGCTGGGATATTTTTATCAGGAGACGTGCTCTCTGTCAGAGTGCTTCTCTCCTGAGCGCTTATTTCGCTTTTACAGGAAGAACAGACAAAAGCCTCGGATGGAAAAAGTGGTCTGAAATGTTGATGGGTCCGTTCCAAACCCTAGTGAGCTGCCTACATAGGGAGCATGCTCTAGTGTTCAACACATGAGGAGACCTGGAGACTGATTTCTGTTGAGTTTCACGTTATGTTGCTAAACGAAAACATGATTTTACAGTACACTCTAAAATACACTCACCTAAAGGATTATTAGGAACACCTGTTCAATTTCTCATTAATGCAATTATCTAATCAACCAATCACATGGCAGTTGCTTCAATGCATTTAGGGGTGTGGTCCTGGTCAAGACAATCTCCTGAACTCCAAACTGAATGTCAGAATGGGAAAGAAAGGTGATTTAAGCAATTTTGAGCGTGGCATGGTTGTTGGTGCCAGACGGGCCGGTCTGAGTATTTCACAATCTGCTCAGTTACTGGGATTTTCACGCACAACCATTTCTAGGGTTTACAAAGAATGGTGTGGAAAGGGAAAAACATCCAGTATGCGGCAGTCCTGTGGGCGAAAATGCCTTGTTGATGCTAGAGGTCAGAGGAGAATGGGCCGACTGATTCAAGCTGATAGAAGAGCAACTTTGACTGAAATAACCACTCGTTACAACACGCACAACCTTGAGGCGGATGGGCTACAACAGCAGAAGACCCCACCGGGTACCACTCATCTCCACTACAAATAGGAAAAAGAGGCTACAATTTGCACAAGCTCACCAAAATTGGACAGTTGAAGACTGGAAAAATGTTGCCTGGTCTGATGAGTCTCGATTTCTGTTGAGACATTCAGATGGTAGAGTCAGAATTTGGCGTAAACAGAATGAGAACATGGATCCATCATGCCTTGTTACCACTGTGCAGGCTGGTGGTGGTGGTGTAATGGTGTGGGGGATGTTTTCTTGGCACACTTTAGGCCCCTTAGTGCCAATTGGGCATCGTTTAAATGCCACGGCCTACCTGAGCATTGTTTCTGACCATGTCCATCCCTTTATGACCACCATGTACCCATTCTCTGATGCTACTTCCAGCAGGATAATGCACCATGTCACAAAGCTCGAATCATTTCAAATTGGTTTCTTGAACATGACAATGAGTTCACTGTACTAAAATGGCCCCCACAGTCACCAGATCTCAACCCAATAGAGCATCTTTGGGATGTGGTGGAACGGGAGCTTCGTGCCCTGGATGTGCATCCCACAAATCTCCATCAACTGCAAGATGCTATCCTATCAATATGGGCCAACATTTCTAAAGAATGCTTTCAGCACCTTGTTGAATCAATGCCACGTAGAATTAAGGCAGTTCTGAAGGTGAAAGGGGGTCAAACACAGTATTAGTATGGTGTTCCTAATAATCCTTTAGGTGAGCGTATGCTGGGTTAAAACAACCCAAGTTGGGTTGAAAATGGACTAACCCAGCGATTGGGCTGTTTTAAGCAAACATTTAACCCAACCGCTGGGTTAAACAACTCAATTGCTGGGTTAGTCCATTTTCAACCCAACTTGGGTTGTTTTAACACAGCATATTTTACTATAAAATTATGTTTTTGTTTAGCAAAATAACGTGAAACTCAACAGAAATCAGTCTCCAGGTCTCCTCATGTGTTGAACACTAGAGCATGCTCCCTATGTATTTAATACTTTTATTCATCAAAGGTGCATTAAATTGCTCAAAAGTGACAGTATCTTTTGTAACATTATAAATGTCTTTACTATTTTAAAATAAATGCTGCTCAGCGTTTCTCAAGCCTCTTTCACTTTTTCTCATGATCAAAGTTTGTCAGTTTTGAAGGCGTGATGATCCTTCAGATATGAGGATTTGCTGCTCAACAAACATTTATGAGTATTATCAGTGTTGAAACATTGTTTAATTATTATTGTTTATTATCCAGAAAATGTTATAAACTTTTTTATTTCTACCTTGATGTAAGAAAAGCTGCATTTATTACTAGGGCTGGGTAAAAAAATATTGATTTCTCAATTTTAATCGGTTCTCATTTTTACGGACCGATATTGATTCTTAAAGCTGCAGTCTGTAGTTTTTCCTCTTTGTCGCCATCTCTGTTCGAAATCTGCCATTGCAGTTATTCACGGGATTATCATATTTACGTGACTTGTGCTTCGGCACGGCACAGCGCAGATGAATCCAGTGTTTTGAGGAGAAGGGCTGTCAGTCACTGTGCCGCTGTGGATACGGTCATTCAGAATCACAGATTCGACTGTTTGAAAGACTGACCAACATAAGAATGTCATCTGAACAAGTAGCTAACATCCACTTTTGTTCTGACCAACTAAGGGAAAAAAGCATTGCAAAAAAATCACGATTAAATCTAACAATCGCTTATCATATCACGTCAATTTTCAAATTGTTAATGTTAACATCAGCATTGCGTGACTACATTTAATGTGTATTAGGGCTACCTGTAGTTCAGTTTCCATTTCTGTATGGTCTAATTTCTAATCGTCATTTACCAACAATTAATGTAGAGTAGAGGTGAACTGCTCCTTCTCATAGCCAGCACAAAATAATTGATATTTGCCATAATGCACATAGGAAAATGAGAACGGCACAACAAAGAAAACCCTGTGACTGTATGAATTAAGCGAATAAGTGTGCTACTGTTCAATTGAACTATTGAAATGTCTGACCTGTCCAGCAGAAAAAACGCGCCTCTGTGTGCGTCTGAACCTTTTCAAAACACGAGTTCACGCCACCTTTCAAAAGCCCTTATCCTTGTTTTCGCATCAACCCAGTTGAAGTATCTTTTTTTCTGTAGCCACTCCGAAGTCCGAAGACTTTTGCATTTTACAGCGGGTGACTCTCCAGTTGTCACTGGTGATCATTGTTTGAATCTTTCTGGATCCGCCATCAAATTGATAAGTTTAATTATATCAAGTGCTGTGAGAAAAGGCCATAAATCCCCACCTCCAGCATCCTCACACGCGATATAGCTATGTGTACAGATGTGACGTAATGACACAAAGATATGCTCGAATTTCCCACGGAAATCCACCAGTACCGCTGGAATTAAACACATTATTCCAAGCTTTCCGTTGTAAATCCAGCTAAGGTAAGCAGATAGTTTTGAACACTGGCTGGTTATGTACTGCTCATTTTTAACCCCAAAAACGTTACGGACTGCAGTTTTAAATCCCAAGAAATTAGTCCATCCTGTTTTCAGTTGATGAATGAACGGGACATTGTAGCGCCTCCCATCCCATAAATCACATAATCTTTGTGCTTTGTTGCTTGTGATATGAAAAAAGTCTCAAATTGCAAATTAAATTCAGAAACATAAACACCGTGAGCTCAGCTCAGCTCAAGAGATGAACGGATCATCTCCTCCGCTTTAATATCAGTTACAGCGAAATAAACATGAGCATCAGAAAGTGTGTTCAGATATACAGTACAGCTTACAGAAATCAGTATCACGTCACATGTAATCGCTCAATCCGTGTTTCAACCGCGGCGAGACGTCAGTAAAACAGTAACGTCGCATTTACCTCAGAAAAACCACATCCAGTGTCCATAAACCCGTTAGTCAGCTAGTGAAATTAACCCTAGAGTAGGGAATTTTGATAAATATATGCAGATATTCATTATCATTTTTAATGTTCTTTATTTTTGTCTGATTTATGCTTGAATAAATCCGTCAAGTTTTTATGACAGCCACCATTCAAATGTTTATATTTCAAAAAACTAATTGGAGTAGAAATATGACTGTAAAGTTAGTATTAGTACTTTATTATAAAAACATCATTGAGTGCAGTGTTCATTTCGCTGACGAATAATTTGTGTCATAACCTTTTTTCAGTGATGAAAACGAGACGATAACCAGTGTTGGATGAGAAAAACTATGAGGAAAATCTGCTGTCATTTTCATCAATGAGTAAAAGCGAGATGAAAATGTGAAAAGGGACGATTAGGGAAGAGATCCCGCCAGAACTGATGTCCTGTGTAACGGATGAGCACACGTGCCGATCTAACGGCGGGAAAACACGGAGCTGTTGAGCTTCTCCAGGCTCACGCGGCAGCGCTTCAGAGCGGCTCGATCACTGAAGAACACACATTTATGACAGGTCATGTTTATGAACTAATGCTGAGGAATAATCACACTGTTTACTGCACCATGTTTATATAGTAATATGATTCAGACAGCTGTAATGATGCATATTTCATCTCCTCATCTGAACCGCAATAGTACGGCATTTCAAAATAAGAGTCCCGGTGTATTTGAGCTGGTTTATAATTAAAGTCACGCATTATGTACACGTTTGGTTACACAATAAACTGTGTTTAATCTCATTCCCATTTAATTCACAGTCAGGAGGAAAGACTGAGAACAGGATTTGACATTATTCAATAAAGTATCAGGGTTATAATAGTTCACTAAAACCATTAAAACATATTCATTACTTGAGATTAAATAAATGTTAACTTAAACTTATGTGAAGCTTTAGCTGAACCTGATATACTAACTAAAACAGAAATACAACATTATAAAAACGATACAGATGCTGATATACAGTGAATTGAGCTCTTTCGTGTGTTTTTGCGCTTGAACGGTCAGAAACACGATGATGTCAGAATGTGAGATGTGTCATGTGTTCAGTAACAGTCGGTTATGTAACGCTTACATGCTCAATTAATGCATTACAGCTGAACTAAACTCATTAGATTTGAGTCGACTAAAACTAGACGAACACTCAAAACAATTCAGGTGACTAAAATATGACTCAAACTAAAATGGCATTTTAGTCAAAAGACTGACAAACTAAACCAAAATTTGCTGTCAAAATCAACACTGGTGAGTTTGTACTTAAAGGTGCACTATGTAAGTTTTCCGTCCTATTCAAAACAAAGGCGTAGTTTGATGACGCCAAGCTTGAGCGCAGAATCTCGGGACATGTGGTCTTCCCCTCACAGCCGGTGGGAAAGACTCGGGATAGGACTCGGGCAGGACTCATGTTCATGGATGTGATTATTAACGTTACTGTAGTGTGAAGCGGAGCAGGACCGAGTGTTGTGGAGCTGAGCAAGGCCGCTGGAGCGATTGTTAATGAGATGAACGCGACACACGCCTCGCGAGCAGCGGGACTTTTATTATGCCACAGTCGCCGGAGCCGTTTCCTCTTCATCATGAGTATGAGGGAACGCAGCTCTGTTGATCATATTACACACATCTGAGTGTGTGGAGAATGATGTGATGACGTTACTCTGTGCGTTCGCTCGCGGCTGCTGTGACACTCGTTCACACCGCAGTGAGAGTAAAGCGCTTCTGAGGAATAACACCGCAAACCGAACGCAGATGTGATGTCATCGACAGGCCACGCCCCACTCCCCGTCCGGTTCATTGGGGAAAAGAGCAAATCTCACCATTTACAAACAGTTGGAAACATTTGTGTTATTGTAAGTACTCAACTGAACAAAATATATAAAAATAAATGACTGAACCATATATATTTTAATTTGACAAGTCAGTTTTCTAGTTGTTTCACACACAGCTTGTGGGTTTTGTAACGGTGTTTGTGTATGATCATGTGTGCATTTGTTTATGATTTACACAACATGATAACATCAGTTCACCTTCATCTATAAATATTTAATTTGTCCATCTCGTTTGCCAAATCACTTTTAAAATACTCACACGGAGCTTCCACTTCATGAATTACTGGATGTTCCGATCATTCCGGACGGAAGAGTAAACACACGTCCATTAAGCATCTTTATGGACTCACTTTGAATTCAAATGTGCTCTGAAGTCTCTCCGTTGACCGCCGTCTAATGATCTCCAGCACTGGACATCATCACCATCACTCCTGTGTTCATATGTGCATGAAATACCTGAATCGGAATATTTAATATGAATTGATCAAATAAGACATTAATAATGTTACAAAGATTCAGGTTCAAATAAACACTGTTCTTTTGAACTTTCTATCCATCAAAGAATCCTGAGAAATAACACGCATCACTGTTTTCAACTACAACAAGAACAGCTGATCTACACTGGAGGAGTATTACACTGCTGTACTGGATTAATGATCAAATAAACACAGCTTTGGTGAGCAGAAGAGACTTCTTTCAAAGACATTATTAGACCTTACAGACCCTGAACTCAGAATTTCTGTTTGTCCAAAATAATAAAAGTGCCATCAAAAAGTATAAATTATTTCATACACATAACTCTGACTCTATTACACAAAAATCTGAAATATCATAAAGGCAAATTTCTTATTATGGCACTAAACTAGTTCACTGTTAAAGGGACAGAAATGTACTCGCCCTCATGTCTTTGAAACACGTCTCAAGTGTTGTTCTTCTTCTCCAAACAGTGGAAGTGAACGGGGACTGAGGCCTTTAAGCTCTGATAAAAGACAAATAAAGCATTATTAAAATATCACAACAGTCGCCCATATATCTTCTGAAGTCATATGAGCAACATGCAGACTTTAGTATTGCTACATCATATATAAAATATGTTGAAATAAATATTCTTACAGTATATAGAATAGTTGATACATATTACACACACAAATAATATATAAAGTGGTCAAATGTGCAATTTCTAAAGTTTTTGTGACTGGTTAAAAAAACACTATATTGCCAAAAGTATTGTGCCGCCCCTCCAATCCCTGAGTTCAGGTGTTCAATCCCTTCATGGCCACAGGTGTATAAATCAAGCACTAGGCATGCAGACGCTTCTACACACATTTGTGAAAGAATGGCTCGCTCTCAGGAGCTCAGTGAACTCTAGCGTGGGACCGTGATAGGTTGCCACCTGTGCAATAAGTCCATTCCTGAAATTTCCTCACTACTAAATATTCCACGCTCAACTGTTAGTGGGATTATAACAAAGTGGAAGCAATTGGGAACAAGAGCATGTTACATTGTGCCAAGTGTAAAGTTTGGTGGAGGGGGGATTATGGTGTGGGGTTGTTTTTCAGGGGTTGGGCTTGGCCCCTTAGTTCCAGTGAAAGGAACTCTTAATGCTTCAGCATACCAAGACATTTTGGACAATTTCATGTTCCCATCTTTGTGGGAACAGTTTGGGGACGGCCCCTTCCTGTCCCAACATGACTGCACACCAGTGCTCAAAGCGTCGGTCCATAAAGACATGGATGAGCGAGTTTGGTGTAGAGGAACTTGACTGGCCTGCACAGAGTCCTGACCTCATCCCGATAGAACACCTTTGGGATGAATTAGAGCGGAGACTGCGAGCCAGGCCTTCTCGTCCAACATCAGTGCCTGACCTCACAAATGCGCTTCTAGAAGAATGGTCAAAAATTCCCATAAACACACTCCTAATCCTTGTGGAAAGCCTTCCCAGAAGAGCTGAAGCTGTTAGAGCTGCAAAGGGTGGGCCGACTCCATATTAAACCCTACGGATTAAGAATGGGATGGCATTAAAGCTCATGTGCATGTAAAGGCAGGCGGCACAACACTTTTGGCAATATAGTGTATATTTCAAATGCATTTGTGTGCCGAGTTGCGATTTAACTTAATTAGTGGTGAATTTTTGCAACCCTAAACGCCCAGCGTGCAACATTTTCCCAAATGTTACATTTTAAACAAAATGGTTTTTATAACTAAAATGTTTCCTAAAGACAAGGTTGAGTTTGAAAAACAAAATCACGAATATCAATGCTTGGGTCACAAAAAGTCTTGCAATAAATTCACCAGATTTGCCTCTTAATAACACTTCACTTCACAGGTCAAGGCAGAATAAGCTGCGATTTATGCAGAACTATGGTGCGTTTGAGTGTTCATGGTCATCTCTCTGTCTGTGTGTGTGTGTGTGTGTGTGTGTTTGAGTGTTCATGGTCATCTCTCTGTGTGTGTGTGTGTGTGTGTGTGTGTTTGAGTGTTCATGGTCATCTCTCTGTGTGTGTGTGTGTGCGTTTGAGTGTTCATGGTCATCTCTGTGTGTGTGTGTGTGTGTGTGTGTGTGTGTGTGTGTTCATGGTCATCTCTGTGTGTGTGTGTGTTCATAGTCATCTCTCTGTGTGTGTGTGTGTTCATGGTCATCTCTGTGTGTGTGTGTGTGTGTGTGTGTGTGTGTGTGTGTGTGTCATGGTCATCTCTGTGTGTGTGTGTGTGTGTGTGTGTGTCATGGTCATCTCTGTGTGTGTGTGTGTTCATAGTCATCTCTCTGTGTGTGTGTGTGTTCATGGTCATCTCTGTGTGTGTGTGTGTTCATAGTCATCTCTCTGTGTGTGTGTGTGTTCATGGTCATCTCTGTGTGTGTGTGTGTGTGTGTGTGTGTGTGTGTGTGTGTGTGTGTGTGTGTGTGTGTGTGTGTGCGCGTTTGAGTGTTCATGGTCATCTCTCTGTGTGTGTGTGTGTTCATGGTCATCTGTGTGTGTGTGTGTGTGTGTGTGTGTGTGTTCATGGTCATCTCTCTGTGTGTGTGTGTGTGTGTGTGTTCATGGTCATCTGTGTGTGTGTGTGTGTGTTCATGGTCATCTCTGTGTGTGTATGTGTGTGTGTTTTCATGGTCATCTGTGTGTGTGTGTGTGTGTGTGTGTGTGTGTGTGTGTGTGTGTGTGTGTGTGTGTGTGTGTGTTCATGGTCATCTCTGTGTGTGTGTGTGTTCATGGTCATCTCTGTGTGTGTGTGTTCATGGTCATCTCTCTGTGTGTGTGTGTGTGTGTGTGTGTGTGTGTGTGTGTGTTCATGGTCATCTCTGTGTGTGTGTGTGTGTGTGTGTGTGTGTTCATGTTCATGGTCATCTCTGTGTGTGTATGTGTGTGTTCATGGTCATCTCTGTGTGTGTGTGTGTGTGTGTGTGTGTGTGTCATGGTCATCTCTGTGTGTGTGTGTGTGTGTGTGTGTGTGTGTTCATGTTCATGGTCATCTCTGTGTGTGTATGTGTGTGTTCATGGTCATCTCTGTGTGTGTGTGTGTGTGTGTGTGTGTGTGTGTTCGTGTAACATCATGCATGACTCAGACAGATGAACGCAGCCGCAGGCGTCACACTAGTATCTGTGTTCTCATGCTCTCTACTCTAATTGGAAAGTTTTTAAGCGCTTCTAGGAACAAAACCACATGGTCATCTTCATCATCGTCATCCTCAGCACAACCGCTACTCACACTTCTTCAGCGCTCTGCCTTCTGAAAGCCTCTTCTCCACAGGGATATTCATGTGAGCCTTGAACAAACCGACCAGCTCTGTGATGAATCTTTCATTTGAAGCAAAAAGACGAAGAGAATGAATGAACGGCATGAAATTCATCATTGAATGAGAAACAGCAGCACAATATAAAACACTGAGAGTATTTTGCTTTTGTCTTTTCCAGCACAAATAGTGAATAATTATTAAATCAAAATATGTTTAGTTGAGAAGCAAAATGACTGACGGTATTGAGAATAATACAAAGGGAAAACGATGATATTTTTTTTTCTTTTAAGCATAAATTCATTACATTTTGACAGAAAACAAGACTTAATATCTTACATTTACTTTATCTTGATTTGGAGTTGCACCAATCAAGACTGTAAAAAGCTTCAATTATTTTAATTTATTAATAATAATAATAATAATAATAATAATACCACTACTAGTAACAATAATTAGCATTATTATATATTTAATAATAATAATAAAAACAACAATAATAGTAATGCTAATAATGACACTACTAATAATTATTACTAAAATATTTTAAGTAAAACCAGTGATGATACTAATACTACTAGTTATTATTAAATATTTAATAATAATAATAATAATAATAATAATACCACAAATAATAATAATAATATATATATATATATTTATATATTATTATTTCATCTGGCTGGATTCTCATGATAATCTATGAAACCACATGAGCAGGTTGTTTGAGGAGGATCTGAACACTTCCTGTAATAATAACTCATTCACATGAGGCGCACAGAGCGAGGCTGGCACTGCAGCCGGCGGCGTACAGTACGGCTGTAATCCACACAGATGTGTCAAATAATTCAAACACGGAGTTTGGGAGCGTAAGCAGCTTAAAGATGTTTTCAGTCGCGCTTCTCATGGTCTGGACGTCTGTGTGTACAGTCGTGTTTCATAATCGCATTACGCTGAAGCCTGAGGAATCATGGTGTGAGTGTGAGTGGACAGCGCCACCTGCTGGACACACACGCTCGCTCCGGCCGGGAATGATTGAGCATCAGTGGGGTTAATTGTCTATTGATTTCATTTGTGAGCTGACCGCCTTCCAGAAACACAGCGTGATTGGGCACTTTTGGCTGCGTTTCATTTTTTACCGCGGACAAAACATGATGTTCTTCCTCAGAATTTCTCTCTTTACAACTATACAGTGATCAGGCATAACATTATGACCGGTGAAGTGAATAACACTGATGATCTCTTCATCACGGCTCCTGTTAGTGGGTGGGATATATTAGGCAGCAAGTGAACATTTTGTCCTCAGAGTTGATGTGTTAGAAGCAGGAAAAATGGGCAAGCGTAAGGATTTGAGCGAGTTTAACAAGGGCCAGATTGTGATGGCTAGACGACTGGGTCAGAGCATCTCCAGAACTGCAGCTCTTGTGGGGTGTTCCCGGTCTGCAGTGGTCAGGATCTATCAAAAGTGCTCCAAGGAAGGAACAGTGGAGAACCGGACACAGGGTTATGGACGCTTTCTTTTCCATCACGTGGATGGCCGGGTGTGTGTGCGTGGCTTCCCTGGGGAACACATGGCACCAGGATGCACTATGGGAAGAAGGCAAGCCGGCGGAGGCAGTGTGATGCTTTGGGCAATGTTCTGCTGGGAAACCTTGGGTCCTGCCATCCATGTGGATGTTCCTTTGACACGTACCATCTACCTAAGCATTGTTGAGACCATGTACAGCCTTTCATGGAAACGGTATTCCCTGGTGGCTGTGGCTCTTCCAGCAGGATAATGCTCCTGACACAAAGCACAAATGCTTCAGGAATGGTTTGAGGAGCTCAACAACGAGTTTGAGGCGTTGACTTGGCCTCCAAATTCCCCAGATCTCAATCCAATCGAGCATCTGTGGGATGTGCTGAACAAACAAGTCCGATCCACGGAGGACCCACCTCGCAACTTACAGGACTTAAAGGATCTGCTGCTAACATCTTGGTGCCAGATACCACAGCACACCTTCTAGTGGAGTCCATTTACAATTTACAAATAGTTGGAAACATTTGGGATATTGTAAGTACTCAACTGAACAAAATATACAACACTGGCCTAGTGGTTTTCAGATCTTTTACTGAAAAAATCTTACATAGTGCACCTTTAAATTAGTTTGTTTGCTTCTTTTATGCAAAATAATTAGTCAAAACCATGCATCAATACATGATATATGTTGTGTAAAAGTGATGAAAAAATAAAACGTTTGGTTTGGCATAATTTTGCCTGCTATCAACATTTAGTCTCTCATTTCAAGATGACAATAAACAGACAATGCTGCATTTAAAACTCTGAAACTTTGATGAACTCAAGGAGCAAATACTCAACTCACCAAATACAGTCCTTTCGGCAGATCCGTTCACTCATGCAAAGTACAGCTTCTACTCGGGGAAAGAAAGATTCATACAATACAATAAATCATGCAAAATGATGGCATCATCAACGAAGCTTCTGCTCGAATCAAGCATTATTTATCATTAACGCCTAATGCGTACTAATTAAAAATGCATGCCATGTGCAAACTTAAGTTACTGTGTTTATCGACATGATGCATCTGAATTGACAAATGAAAAGCAAGTAAAACTCTGAGACCTTTGAAAATGGCTTTTAACTTTCTTTTTTGAACAAGCATTCAAACAATCTGTCGAGTTAAGTGTGTAATCATGTATATTTATACAAAGTACAAACACCTCTGATTGACACCCGGCGAGTTTTCTCAGCCATCTGGGGTTTTGCTATAGCGAATACTCATTAAAATATGATGACGACGAGCTTATTATAGCGCTGACCTGATAATATCATCTTCAGTCGTCTGCGGTTCAATTGTAATGATTTATGAACTTCCGTCTGTAACGGAGGCCAGCTAGTAGTCGCTGTGTGAGTAAACCTCACTCCTCTGATCTCAAGAGACGCTCTAGCGACTGACGCTAGGGGTTGTAGCCTTTAGCCTCCTTGTTAGAGCGCCCGACTCTCATGCCGGCGGACCTGAGTTCGAGTCCCGCTTGGAGCGGGGTGGTTCGAACGGGAGGGGTTACACGTCCATTGACTGGCAGAAAACACTCATATCACTCGTGGATTCTTGTTTGTCCTTTTTATTTGAATTATTACTTGTACTGTCATTATGAAGTAAACATCGAGTAAACATGCAGTATTTACAGTCGTTACATTATACACACATATTAACTTCAGTCGGTTTCTGTGAGATTAGCATCCCCAAACGCTCTGAAACTCGATCACGTGACGGTGATGGAAGGATAGAAATGACGGGGGGGATAAGTGAAGACGTGGACAATCATATACGGGTCGGTTTGCAGGCTATAGTTTGACGAGCTAAGCAAACGGGTTATTGTGGCGTGCTTTAGGTGGATTTCTAGACTTATGAACTCTTTGGTTTACTTGTTTGGCACGGTCATCATCGTCCTTTATTATTATTAGACATGCATGATTTCACATGGATTGAGTTAAGATGCTTTCTAATATTGGTGCGAATATAAATACACCAATAAAATCAAAGTAAAGTTCAAAGAAATCATTAAAGAAAATTGAGCTTTTTTTTTTTTATGTCTATATAATTTTATTTTTTATTTCAGTACATTACGTTAAACTAAATCAAAACGAGAAATGTCGTCTTGCAACTGGATGAAATGTTTTATTTCAGTTAACATTGATTTTATTTCAAGTTCTGAAAATGTTTTATGGTTTTAACGATGATAGATCTGATAATAATCAATGCATAATCATTATCAGGCCTGGTGCATAATTAACGTATTGCATTAATTCTCAACAACCTATGAATCAACACAAGAAAAGTCCCATAAATATGTGAATAATAATGTATATCACGCTTAATATTACCCTAAAGGGGTACAGAAACATGCATTAAATTGAAAATCAAGCACTTTGTCGTTTGAAACTGAACGGAAGGCATTCGGCGTGAAATGAAGGATCGACTGCATGCCAGCGGCGAACGCCCAACACATCGAAACGAAGCCGATTAAAAGCCACAAAGAGCAGATCCAGGTTCAAAAACCTAAAAATTCATCCATTCATCTGACCACCGACATCAAACGCTAATGAAAACTCAAAACTTAGAAGAGTCCTGGATCCTGCCTGAAGGGGGCGATAGTGTGGCGTGTGCTTATTATACCTTCAGTTCTCATACATCAGTTTAGATCCCCATAACCCAGTGTTTAGTCCAGGTCATTAACGCGTAACGAGAGCCAACACCTCGGGTTCACAGCACGAATCATTAAAGCCAAGTCACATAAAGAGTTTACACGGCCCCTGCGATCCATCGATCCCGTAATGTGCAAGACAGCGGCCGAGGCCGGAGGACTTGTGGAAGCAATAGACAGGGTGCGATGGCTTCAACACTGCCGCAACTCTCGCTCGAGGAAGACACGCCGTTCAGAGAGAGGAGGTATTGCATGTGGACAAGATGGAGTGAAAGAAAGCAGACTAAAGGAGAGCAGTCGGTCTGCTTAAAGAGATAGCTCACCTAAAGATAATAACTGACCCTCAAATCTCATTCATGCTTGGGTTTAATGCACATATTGCACGTCCAGATGTGTTGAGCCGGGCTGAAGCGGACCAAAATATGTTCAAGTTATGAAAATGTTATTTCTGAACATCCAGTTTTTTTAAATGTTCCGTTTTCTTGCTCGTGCGAACGTTAAGCGAACATTCCGTTTGATTCTTCACACATCATGGGAACGTTACATTTGAATGTTCACTGAGTAGATACATTTAAAAAATGCATCAATAATGTGCAAATGTTTCGACCAGAGAACGCTGAACAAACATTCTATTAATGTTCTCCGTTAGCCGTTAACTATCACAAGTAGGGGCGTTCTCACGACCTGCGCAGCGTTCCCTAAGAGTGCTCTCTACAGGCCGATGACTGTATTAGCATCCACACCAGCGGACGATATCGTTCTGTATATTCTGAGCATGTATTTAAATGCTCCAGCTCGTCACAGCAGGATGGATTCTGATTGGCTGTCAGTGTTTTTATCATTCATCAGCTGGATAAAATCGTTCTGAAATCACTGTGGTGTGAACTCTGCTATTCTTTAATATTGAGAATGATTTTTAGAACGATATCTTTATCGTTATCGTTATAGTTATCGTCCTTGGTGTGAACGGGCCTTAAAGGTGACGAAAATCCCGAACCTAAAACGTCCTCTTTTGGTTCTGAAAGTGCTGCAGTTCAGGGTTCCTGATATGACTTTAGGGGGACGTTCCAGTTTGGTTATTCTATGGTCACATAAGAATGTTACAAAGAGGAGATTTGGGACACTAGCAGAACGTTCCCATACGGTTTCCTGTTAGTCAGATGGGAATGTTTCAGTCGGGACTGTGCTGAAACATATCATGTCTCTACATTCCCATAACGTTTGCAGGACCTTTAGGGGACCTAGAATGTTATTTAAGGTCCTATTTAGGTCCTTCATCACGTTTACTGAATGCTTTCAGAACATGTGTGTGTGAATCAGCGTACACTGGGCTGCTTTGCAAACGAGGGAACTGCACAAAAGTTGCATGAAGGTCTGCCAAATAACGTCCCCCTACCGTTTTTATTAAATATAAGGGGAAATCTAGTTTTCTGTAGTAAACACATTTTTGATTGATAACCTTTGATACTTTATAAAACTCGTGTGTTCGTTGTCTGTAGCCTTGAACTAGTTCTCTGAAAGTTTTGTGTTTTCACTCAAGGTGCGACAGCAACTAAGGCGTTGTCATCGTGTGTTTGTGTTATTGACTAAGAAGCCCTCACCCATTGAGAGTATAAAAGAGCGAGTGTGAGGCTTTTCTGACTGCACAACCTGCATGACCGAATTGACCTTCTTAGCAACAATAAAAGCTTATAAAGCTATTGTTTTTCAATTCCAGCTTCACTATGATAATTATTAAAGTTTATTATTTCCACGACACGGGATATCATTTTTAAATTTGACTGCAAAAATGAGATTAAGGAAGTAATTCCGGTTTGGAACGGCATGAGGGTGAGTGAATGAGCTTTTCTCTCTGGATGAACTACAGCTTTAGGACATCAACTTGTTAGGCCCTTTTTGAATAATTTACTGCATCATACTGTTTGTTAGACTTCTGGACGGGTCAAGCCATCCAGCGATGATGATCAACACACACACACACACACACACACACACACACACACACACACACACACACACACACACACACACACACAAGATACTCAGCTTCCAACAATCACATTCACATTCTCCTTTTTTCTCTAGTGATGTCTTCCTCCAGAGCAGCGATTCCCAAATGGCTTTGTCTGCCGATTCTCCTTTGAGATTTTAATTGAACTTTTTAATACTTTTAACAACATATTTGCATGTTCACGGTTCTCTGACGACTTAATGATCACATGACATTCAGGTGAACTAATACTTTTTAGTAAGTGTTTTATTCGGGGCCAAGCACAGAAGGTGTGTAGTGTCACTATTGTGATTATTATTCTTCAGATCGAGTCTATGGCAGTCCATAGAAACACTTGCGGGAAGGTTATGAAATTTGGCACAGATAGAGGACAGTCTGAACTGTCACCAGAGCAAATTTGGAGTCTCTAACTCAATCCCTCTAGCGCCACCACCTGTCCAAATATGCACTCACAATCACAATCAGACAATCACACACATACACACACACACACAGAACAGGTTAAAAGTACAGGTAGTAGGTCCAGTAGAGCAGATTAACGAAGACGAACGACAGTGGGAAGGTTAAGCGGGAGTAGTTGTCTATATAATGTGGGTTTTCCACATGACAGCAGTTGATGGATTTCAGGATCTTCCTCATGACGGAGATGTTTTTGGCACAGCGGCTGAAGAGCTCCGGCGGGACCTCAGGGGTCTTGGCTCCGCTGGCAGTCGGGCTGGAGGGCACGAGTCCGGGCTCTCCATCGGCGGTGGACGCGGGCGCAGAGGCCGGAGAGTCTTTGCGTCTCTTTACCCGGGAGGAATTGCTGGCGATGGTGGTGACGATGCCGTTCATTTCCTCCTCGCAGTCGTGCATGTGATGCCCGTACTGACAGAGAACAGAGAAAATGAGCGGGAAACTCAATAAGACCATAAGTATGATAGTACAGATGATGAGAAGATGATGTGAACAACAAATTATTTAACAATGATTATTACTCATACACACTCACACACACTCGCTCTCACACACTCGCGCTCGCTCTCACGCTCACGCTCGCTCGCTCTTGCACACACTCACTCGCTCTCATGCTCACACTCACTCTCACACACTCTCCCTCGCGCTCGCTCTCACGCTCGCTCTCACGCTCGCTCTCACGCTCGCTCTCTCTCACGCTCTCACGCTCACACTCGCTCTCACTCTCGCCCTCGCTCTCACGCTCACGCTCGCTCGCTCTTGCACACACTCACTCGCTCTCATGCTCACACTCACTCTCACACACTCTCCCTCGCGCTCGCTCTCACGCTCGCTCGCTCTCACGCTCACACTCGCTCTCACTCTCGCTCTCACGCTCACACTCGCTCTCACACACACTCGCTCTCACTCTCGCCCTCGCTCTCACGCTCACACTCGCTCTCACACACTCGCCCTCACACACTCGCTCTCGCTCTCACACACTTGCCCTCGCTCTCACACACACGCTCTCTCACACACTCGCTCTCACACACACTCGCTCTCACACACACTCGCTCTCGCACTCACTCACACTCGCTCTCACGCTCACTCACACTCGCTCTCACGCTCACACTCGCTCTCACGCTCACACTCGCTCACACACTCTCGCTCACACACACACTTTTTTTTTAAACTCTTGAGCCAACAGAGAAGACTTCAACCAATCACATACAAGGAAACAAAGGTGACGAAATGTCCAGTTGATGTCTCTAGCTATTCACTCAACATTAACCTTTGCTTTCCTGTAGCTCAAACAATAAGAGCGTGGCACTAGCAATGCCAAGGTCATGGGTTCGATTCCCAGGGAAAGCAAGAACTGACAAAATGTAAAAATGTGTACCTTGAATGCAATGTAAGTCGCATTTGGATAAAAGCGTCAGCCAAATGTATACACTCACCTAAAGGATTATTAGGAACACCTGTTCAATTTCTCATTAATGCAATTATCTAATCAACCAATCACATGGCAGTTGCTTCAATGCATTTAGGGGTGTGGTCCTGGTCAAGACAATCTCCTGAACTCCAAACTGAAATGTCAGAATGGGAAAGAAAGGTGATTTAAGCAATTTTGAGCATGGCATGGTTGTTGGTGCCAGACGGGCTGGTCTGAGTATTTCACAATCTGCTCAGTTACTGGGATTTTCACGCACAACCATTTCTAGGGTTTACAAAGAATGGTGTGAAAAGGGAAAAACATCCAGTATCCGGCAGTCCTGTAGGTGAAAATGCCTTGTTGATGCTAGAGGTCAGAGGAGAATGGGCCGACTGATTCAAGCTGATAGAAGAGCAACTTTGACTGAAATAACCACTCGTTACAACCGAGGTATGCAGCAAAGCATTTGTGAAGCCACAACACGCACAACCTTGAGGCAGATGGGCTACAACAGCAGAAGACCCCACCGGGTACCACTCATCTCCACTACAAATAGGAAAAAGAGGCTACAATTTGCACAAGCTCACCAAAATTGGACAGTTGAAGACTGGAAAAATGTTGCCTGGTCTGATGAGTCTCGGTTTCTGTTGAGACATTCAGATGGTAGAGTCAGAATTTGGCGTAAACAGAATGAGAACATGGATCCATCATGCCTTGTTACCACTGTGCAGGCTAGTGGTGGTGGTGTAATGGTGTGGGGGATGTTTTCTTGGCACACTTTAGGCCCCTTAGTGCCAAGTGGGCATCGTTTAAATGCCACGGCCTACCTGAGCATTGTTTCTGACCATGTCCATCCCTTTATGACCACCATGTACCCATTCTCTGATGGCTGCTTCCAGCAGGATAATGCACCATGTCACAAAGCTGGAATCATTTCAAATTGGTTTCTTGAACATGACAATGAGTTCACTGTACTAAAATGGCCCCACAGTCACATGATCTCAACCCAATAGAGCATCTTTGGGATGTGGTGGAACGGGAGCTTCGTGCCCTGGATGTGCATCCCACAAATCTCCATCAACTGCAAGTTGCTATCCTATCAATATGGGCCAACATTTCTAAAGAATGCTTTCAGCACCTTGTTGAATCAATGCCACGTAGAATTAAGGCAGTTCTGAAGGTGAAAGGGGTCAAACACAGTATTAGTATGGTGTTCCTAATAATCCTTTAGGTGAGTGTAAATGTAAATGTAAACCTTTGCCAGGTATGGCATTTCTCACGAGATTACAGCTCCTGTGGGAGTACATACAAGTCACTGTAGGCTATAGACAACAATAACATAACCTTTTGAGTTAAAACTTGTTGATTTTTTTCTAAACCTAATTGTGTCCGTGACTATGGAAAGTGAATGTGTTTCTGTCAGTACGACTGTGGCACTGAAATGTTTACATTGTGACTCAACTGGAAACACAGCTGCTCCGGATCGATTGGATCCCTGAAGCGTGTGTTAGTCTCATCAGATGCTCCTCAGATTGTCCCACGGACATTTGAAAGTAGGTGCAGAAGCAGCCATGATAAAGTTTTAGCTCCTGTACACGATTCAGACCCTGTGTTCTTTAAGACTGGGTGCACCCAAAACCTTCCTTTGGTCTTTTGAAGAAAATGAAAAGCTCGTCTTCACTGGATGAGGAAGTGTCCATGTTTGCTCAGCTGTCGCCGTGAATGTTTTGTAATGTTGGAGCTCTGAAACGTCACAGACGTTGCACCGCGGCTGATGTGAATGGTTTTGACGTGAACTATTTGCATGTGAAATGTTCACTTTTTCGTTACGCGTCTGGTGTGAAAGAGCCTTCAGCGGGCGTGCTAGTGTGCACCATCCCTTCTGGGGCTTCCTCGGGGCCAACGGCCAGGGGTTTTTTTTGCCCACCAAATACCATGGTCCAAAGCGGGCCAGCTCTGGCTTGAGTCTGGGGGGGCAGATGATTTCATATTCCAGCATTAAAGCCATTTAACATCATTTCAACTCAAAACTCTCTTTCAGACAGCAGTGAGTGTTTGAATAACTTCTGTTTGTGATCCGACGTGGATTGCATTACTATAGTAAACATGGTAAATATGACTATCTGAAGAAATCAGACATATCACACAGGCTGTCACAATCGTGTGTTTATTTAATCTGTTGTCTCTTTACACCGGACTTTCTGATATCCATATTTAGCTCCAAATGTCTCATAAAATAAAGAAACTCCAGTTTTTCGGGCACGTCCTTTGTTTCTCTGACTGAAAATATCACTGGAGAGAGTGCTAAAGATCCTCAGGTCATATTTCCAGTGGAAAGTTTGTAGAAATGATCACTCTTTCTAAATGTGATGTAAACAGTACGCGTGTCCTGGTTCTTTAGTGAAATAACTGATGTGCAATCTCGACAGGTTATGATCAATGCAGCACTTATTATTGTAAAACTGTGGTCATGTTGGTTTTGCGATATTGCTAGTGATTTCTTTCTGATTAGTTTTCTGATCAAACTTCCATTTGTTGGTGAAATGATGGGTGTGTGTGGTGTTGTTCCACAGAGGTGTGTTAGTGAAGCGCTGCGGAGCTTCAGGCTCGACGGTGTGGTGCTTCAGGTCCGAAGCTATTAGCCCAGCCCGGCCTGATGAAAGCCCTGGCTCACACTGGCCCGACAGTAGAAACATGGCTATTGTTGCCCTATGTGTAATAGCATAACAAGCAACATATGCATAACACAAGTGATATATTAACATATTTTATTATATGCATAATATTATAATGTGTAAGTGATAGCTGCATACACGTCTTTATCTTTTGCACAAGTACAGTATGAACAAAAATAGTGCTGCTTACCACAGAAAACACCACAGATGATGATGATGATGATGATGAAGGCCGAGTCCTCGGCCCACTCTTACCATGAGTGCGCTGTTGCAGTCGGGGTGGTGCAGCGTGCAGAAGTGGGCGACCGCGTACTCGATCAGCGCTCCAAAGATGAAGCTGAAGCAGATGCCCAGGTACACGTCGATGGCCTTGATGAAGCAGTTGGCGTTGGGCAGAGATGTGCGGGCACCCATCATCAGTGTGGTCATCGTCAGGACGGTGGTCACGCCTGGAGCAAGCAGACAGCACCAGTGTTCATTTCGCTGACAAATAATTTGTATCATAACCTTTTTTCAGTGATGAAAATGAGACGATAACCAGTGTTGGATGAGAAAAACTATGAGGAAAATCTGCTGTCATTTTCATCAATGAGTAAAAGCGAGATGAAAATGTGAAAAGGGACGATTAGGGAAGAGATCCCGCCAGAACTGATGTCCTGTGTAACGGATGAGCACACGTGCCGATCTAACGGCGGGAAAACACGGAGCTGTTGAGCTTCTCCAGGCTCACGCGGCAGCGCTTCAGAGCGGCTCGATCACTGAAGAACACACATTTATGACAGGTCATGTTTATGAACTAATGCTGAGGAATAATCACACTGTTTACTGCACCATGTTTATATAGTAATATGATTCAGACAGCTGTAATGATGCATATTTCATCTCCTCATCTGAACCGCAATAGTACGGCATTTCAAAATAAGAGTCCCGGTGTATTTGAGCTGGTTTATAATTAAAGTCACGCATTATGTACACGTTTGGTTACACAATAAACTAAAGCCCAGGAAATGCATGACTGTACCTATGCAAATGCGTGCGGGGACAGAGGATTGGCTGATCCAGAAAGAGACCCAGGACAGAACCACCAACAGGCTGGAGGGCACATAGGTCTCCAGGATGAAGTACAGGATGCTCCTCTTCAGCTCGAAATGAAAGATCAGTCTGGGATAGTTTCCTGGGAAGAGAATCAAAGAAACTTTTCTCAGTGATATGAAACATTAATCAGGGCTCCAGACTGCGACTAAAACTATTAATTAGCGAGTGATGTTTTTGCTGAGATCGTATAAATGTGCATGTCATGATTAAAAATCGCATGCCTTTTCACCAGCATGTGATGAGTAGCCCATCACATCTGTTGTTGAGTTGATGTAATAAAATGAGACGACTGTCAAAACGGAAAAGATCAGGCTTTTTCAAAGCCCTCATCTCTATCGAGCAACAGCGCTGACGGCTGTGCCAGCAGAGAGAGATAGCAGCGACGGAGACGTGTCAATCTCCATCCCAGTGCTGTAAAAAAGCGGGAAGGCAGTGTCTATTTCATGCACACAACAGATAAACATGTCAGCTGTGTGGATGCCAACTAATCATTAAAGTCCCAGTGAACCGGAAGTAGCAAGTGAGTTTTCTTCAGTGCTGTGACGCATTTCCAAGTGAAAGGGAATATTGACCAGAGGGCGGGGTTTGACTTCAGCGCTCATCTCGCGCTCACAGCAGACTAACGGCTGGAGGGGAGGGGCTACGCATTTTCAAACCTAAGCCGTCAAACTGACATCATCAGAGAAGGAACGCCGTTTCCAGACCGGAAGTTACTTTTCAGACTTTGATTAAAGATTACCACGACAAACGATTTTTTTGCACGGATTAATTGTTCACCCTAAGACCTTTAATATGTGCTAACAAAGTAAATAGGGTCAATTCTGATTTCATGAGGACTTTAACAGTTTAACTGACACTGATATGGATTCTTATCCTCATTATCTTTTAATCTGTGCCGTTTTCAGTGACTGCCTGAACTTCACGTTATTTGTAGAGATTTGCACTCAACTGTCACCTTTAATATGTCACTTTTAACTTGTTTGTAAATTTTAGTAAACAATTAACAAACTTTAAACTGTCTGGCGCTCTTTAAAGTGTCCTGACCGATGCTCAATCAGCATTACCTCAGAAAAGCCCATGCTCATAAACTAAAAAAAATAACTGTAGAAAGCGGCACTTGTGCTAAATATATGCACTATATCATATAATCCTTATAATTTTACTTAAAGGCCCACTGAAATCAAAATTGAAGTTTTTTAGCTTTTATTATGACTATGTTAGCCTTAAGGTTATGAATAAGCTGGTATGTCCCAAAACAATGACAAAATTTGCATTCAGGAGATATAAGCATTCAAAACTTATCACAGATTTTGATGACATCATCGCAGACTTCACCTACTCATCAAATCTTCTGTCCAATCAAATGCTCTCTAGAATCTGAAGCCCGGCCCCCTACATTATAAACAGACGCTGAAGCTGTGGCTGAAATCGGGCAGTTGTTCACACATTTACTAATTTCTACATGGTGAAAAGCACATAGCACGCTATATATGCGATAGTAAACGATTCAGTGTAAATATGCTTTGAGTCGAGGCGAATGAAGTCTGGTTTCACGCACACACACACACACACACACACACGGCTCTGGTCTAAAGTTAGACTAGAGACACGAGAGGGCAGCGCGGATCACAAAACATATCGGACCCATTTGAACGCGGTATTTCAAAGCGATATGGAGGAGATTATGATGATAAACGTTTAGAGGAAACTGTGGCTTTAACAAACAGAAAGGCTCTCTAGTCAAACTGTGGTATTAACGAAACGCTATTGGCTGTTTCAAAAAAGGGGAGGAGCTGCTAACAGCTGGAGCCGTTTCAGGGGAAATTACGTCAACACTTTGAACAGTGCGGCGCGTTTCAGCACTTCAGTGGGCTTTAAAACTGTTGTCTTCATGAGAAAGAATGGAAGGAGCTACAAATGAAATTCGCCCGTGAAAAATTAAAACGCATTTATTCTTTTGTGGCACTTGAAAAAATGATTTGGCGCCTAACTTTTTCCCTTATAGGAGCCAATGGCGCCGTAACTGATATTTCTGTCTGGATCCCTGCACATGGACAGTCAGTTTAACCGGTTTTGGTGCTATTTTTGATGACATTCTGATCTGGCCTACTTCAGTAAACCGGTTTGATCGTCTTTGTGGACTTGTGTACCTGTCTCGTACACGGCCTCAGACGCGGAGGTGTAATGATCCTCTACGGTGTACTGGGCCAGTTTCAGCGTGTCCAAACCGCTCACAGACTCGTTCCCGCGTGCCCAGTAAAACATCACGTCATTGACATTATAACCCCCTGTGGACACAGAAACAGTTCTGCTATTAGCACAGTATCAACAGCACTTTTGTGCGTGACATTATTCATCATAATCTCATGCACAATTTACCCTTGAATTATATATAATAACTTATGAATTGCACTATAAGTATTATTACACAGAAACGTTTGTGATTTGGATATATGTTGATAAGGTCCAGAAAGAAATCTCATCAAATCTGCATTTATTAGATGCTAACAAGTTGTGACACTAGCTTTGATCAGCTCAGATGTTAATGCTCAAGCAAAGACTTTAAGCTAAATGTCCAATGTTTTTCTACTCTCATAAAAACAAAATATGCTCCCAAATTAAACTATGGAATTGGCTTATGATGTTACGACAAACAGGAGAAGAGAGTTTGATATGTGCGGGTTAATTTTCAAAGTCAACATGAAAGTGAATGTGAATGCATTAATTCATATTTATTTACATATTCAGTTATTAATCATTAGATATCATATATTAATGTCCAGGTTAAAGACACACTTATTTAGACTGGCACTGTAGCACTGTCACTTTTAGATTTTTAGCCTTGCTTTGTGTATTATTGTGTAATTTTTCCTTTGGTTATTGTTTAACGTGTTTATATATCTTATACTGTAAATGTTTTTCTGTTTTAAAAGTGACCATATCAGAAAACTCTAATTGTTCCACGTGTGTAATACCAGCGTGTGTCCTCTTGGTGGCACTGTGTCACAGTACTCAGATCAAATGCAGCTGTAAGATCTGCTTTCTTGCACCGGATCCACGTGACGTTCATTAATGTGTGTTTTCCCATGTGTTACTCAGACTCCCTGAGGACAGTGATTCACATTATACATCTGTACAGTAACCCCTGATTTAAGGAAGACTTCACTGGAGAAACAGCAGTTTCGTGTGGATGCATGGCATGAGAAACACACACGACGATCAGACGTCAGTGAGCTCATTTTCAGATGCCTTCGAGCGCTACGTCGTCATGAAGCTGAATCCTGTACATGTCAGACTGCATAAGAATGGGTGGACTAGACACGTTCAAACTTCGTGTATTTGTGAATACTTGCTGGGTCATGTGATGGATTTACTCCATGCTGTCATTTCTGGGTGTTTTCTCATAAACGCACAGCGTGACTGAAGTGATCAGTGAGCGAAAGCCATTCTCTGAGCTTAAAGGGTTAGTTCACCCAGAAATCATTAATTCCTCACCCTCATGTCGTTCGCCACCTGTCAGACCTCCGTTCATCTCCGGAACACAAATGAAGATATTTGTGTTGAAATCCGACGGCTCAGAAAGGCCTCCACTGGCAGTAATGACATTTCCTCACTCAAGACCCATAAACGATCGGCACTTACACTAAATTAATGCAGAATCATTCTCGTGTTTTGGTGATTCCCTAGTTATTTTACGTTTTTAATTTGTCCGGTCGGGCGAGTAAAATTCTCTTTCACTTGCCCCTTCAAAACATCCACAAGCGTTAATGTGATCCCTGCACTTCAAATTAAAGAACAAAAGAACGGCACAGACCGTTTATATGAAATATTTTCTCAAGAAAATCTCATGACAATTATGTCACTGTAATGGTCTTATAAGTAGGCTTCGGTTTGTGCACAAGAACCTTATTTTGTCTTTCAATCTGTGGAGTGTGATACGACCCAGACACTTCCTGAAATTCACCTGCGGCTTTCTGCGGTGTCATTAGAGAAAGACTGGGGTTGTGGGCGACTCTGAGACAGACAGGCAGAGACTTCAGAACCTCCTCTAACCCTCCCACTCTTCATGCTTATATAAGCAAGAGCAGAAGACGTGGAAGAGAGACACATCCAAAGAAGAACGGGAAGATCAGAGAGCGACAGACGGGACGGAGCCATGGAGAGAAGGATAAAGTCGGCAAGAACAGAAAGCAGCTTTAGGGCCCGAACGACAGCAAATCAGGTTTCCTGGGACACAAAATTGACCCAAATCTCACACACACATCATGCCAAACACTTCTGAGGAGATTTCAGTCTGTCTGTAATAGTCATTTATATAACTACACGTGCATCGCAAACGAGTGCAACAGGCGCGCCTTCTACGACTTCACGTTCTTATAAAATATGAATATGAAACATAATACGAGTACAGATGTCACAAACAAAAGCCTTGTTCCCAGAGCAACACTTAAAACACACAGTGAAAGATGGGAAATGCATGTGTTTTCTTACAGCTCTCCAGTTGTAAGGTGCATGTCTGTTTGTCCATGGGATATTTGGTCAGATCCATGTTACAGGCCACAGTGGTGGTGATCCTAGAGAAAACACACGATTATGCTTCATAAACATCTGATATTTAAATGCCATTCAAAGAGGCTGCCTGTACAAACATCCTAAAATTCAGTGATTGATCTGCGCTACAGACCAGATGAAGCCTCACCGGAGGGCATAGAGAACCGTTCCGTTGGGAAAGATCCGGATCAGTCGGTTCTCCACTGTGATGTCATGGAGGAAGGACTTCTTGGAGTCCACTATAAAGGTGTCCGGGACCCACAGCAGCTCCACCAGTCGCCCGTCCAGACTCAAGCTCTTGTTGCCTTCGAACACCAGCCTCTCGTCTGTCCAGCGCTGCCGGAGGAAGATGGTGGCCGTGTAGTCCTGCGCAGATTTGGCAAACATTTATGAACAGAGAATTAGGAACTGTGTGGGATGAGCCAAAGTTTCACACAATTTGAAGAAACCCCTTAACTTTGAGTACAAGCAATAATAATAATAATAATAATAAATGTTGAATTATTATTATTATTATTAAGCAAATAATACTAACAATAATAATTGATAACAATAATATTAATATAAATAATAAATGATTAAATATTTTGAATTATTATTATATTTATATTCAATTATATTCAATAAAATAATAGTAACACAATTTAATAATTTTTACTTTTCATTAATGTTGTAATTAAAAATAAAATAATCAATAATAATAACTCATCATTTTAGATATTTATATGATTAAACATTAAAAAAATAATAATTTCTAAATATTATAATTTATTTTTAATCATTATTAGTAGCATTATTCTTCTATTTTATAATAATAATAATAATAATAAATGTTTAAATAGTATTTTGAATTATTATTAGTATTATATTTATGTTCAATTATATTCATTATAATAAAAATTAAATATCAATAATAATACATTTAATTATTATATAATATATAATAATACTAATAAAATACAAATTTAATATTTACTTTGTTTTATTCATTATTGATGTCATGCACTTAAATATATAATTATAAATATGAATAATTTGTAAATATTATTATCTTTTAATTATTCATGATTATTAGTATTATTGTTCTGTATTTATTAATTATAATTATAATAGTAATATTTTTATTTTCCATTATTCATTAGTCATTTAATTGTTATTTTTATTTGAATTACTGTTGTTAATATTAATAACAATGATAATAGTGTGGGAAAAGAGAAAGGTTTATTAGAATGTGAACAAACCATTAACCTCAAGTATGAGCAATAAATAAATAACAAGCACATAAGAATGTTCAAGTTATTGTTCATGTAAACTGCAGTGTAATGAAATGTAAATCATAGATGTGAGGTTGCACTGTTCCTCTCACCATGTTGATCTCTGAAATGGTATCAATACTGGCGATGTCTAAACTCATGCCCACCGTGACAGGACCATCTAGACAACAGATGGAGAGAAGGCATGTGAGCGTCATGTGCATTTCAATAACACATAATCATTCTGAGGAGCGCTGTTAAAGATGGAAACCCTGGGAGCCAAACTCTGCTCATTAAAGCTGTGGAAAACATATGTTTAACTTCTGAAATCTTCACATCAGCACACCACAGCGAGTCAGAGCCATGGACATGATTGGGATGCACAATTTTGGGGGCAAATTTACGGAAAAATAGCAATAATCAAACATGCTCTCGTTGTTTTCTGTACACGCACTGCTCTTTCTACGGCTGGTTTGAGCCGATTCAGTTCCACTGTACTTTGTGACTATCCCGGTGAATACCAGCAGCAGCTGTTTACCACAGAAACCAGGGAATGAGTTTCACTGTTATTGAAGTATTTGTCCCTTTGCATTCACCAGCAAATCACACACAGAGCGGCACTCGCACTTCTCTACCGCAAGAGATTGTGAAGGATGCGAGCAGAAACAGCAATTTATTCTGAGACAAGCAGCTGTGAGAAACACATTATACTACAAGTGCGACGGGGAGCATTGAAGATGCAAATGATTCGCCATCAACAGCAGATTGCTTTCAGACCGACCGCAAACTCTACTGGAGTTAACTGGAGTTGTGTCTCATTCAACAACTTACATTTGCATTTATGCATTGGCAGACGCTTTAATCCAAATGAAAAGCTTCACACTTTATCATGCATTTCCTTAGGAATCGAACCCATGAAGTTGGCATTGCTTGTTAGTTGCTTATAGTTATCGTCTAAATGGCTTAAAGCACATAATTGTTTTAAAGGGGTCATGAACTGCATTGTTTTAGAATGTTTCCTGGGGTGCACTTATAATGTTAGTATGATTTTTACATCATAAATTGTCATAATTTAGAAATAAAACGCATTTTTCCTAGCCTGCTTTCAGCTTCTGATTAAAACAGTTTGAAGGGGTGTGTCTGCTGCAACTGCTGTGATTGGCTGCTGTGAGACTTCAGGTGTTAACAACCACTGCTGTGAGATTTCAGTGTAAACGTCCTCTGCTGTGATTGGCTGCTGTGAGATTTCAGTGTAAACGCCCACTGCTGTGATTGGCCGCTGTGAGACTTCAGTGTAAACGCCCACTGCTGTGATTGGCCGCTGTGAGACTTCAGTGTAAACGCCCACTGCTGTGATTGGCCGCTGTGAGACTTCAGTGTAAACGGCCACTGCTGTGATTGGCCGCTGTGAGACTTCAGTGTAAACGGCCACTGCTGTGATTGGCCGCTGTGAGACTTCAGTGTAAACGGCCACTGCTGTGATTGGCCGCTGTGAGACTTCAGTGTAAACGCCCACTGCTGTGATTGGCCGCTGTGAGACTTCAGTGTAAACGCCCACTGCTGTGATTGGCCGCTGTGAGACTTCAGTGTAAACGCCCACTGCTGTGATTGGCCGCTGTGAGACTTCAGTGTAAACGCCCACTGCTGTGATTGGCTGCTGTGAGATTTCAGTGTAAACGCCCACTGCTGTGATTGGCTGCTGTGAGACTTCAGTGTAAACGGCCACTGCTGTGATTGGCTGCTGTGAGACTTCAGTGTAAACGCCCACTGCTGTGATTGGCTGCTGTGAGACTTCAGTGTAAACGCCCACTGCTGTGATTGGCTGCTGTGAGATTTCAGTGTAAACGCCCACTGCTGTGATTGCCTGCTGTGAGACTTCAGTGTAAACGCCCACTGCTGTGATTGGCTGCTGTGAGACTTCAGTGTAAACGCCCACTGCTGTGATTGGCTGCTGTGAGATTTCAGTGTAAACGCCCACTGCTGTGATTGGCTGCTGTGAGACTTCAGTGTAAACGCCCACTGCTGTGATTGCCTGCTGTGAGTCTTCAGTGTAAACGCCCACTGCTGTGATTGGCTGCTGTGAGACTTCAGTGTAAACGCCCACTGCTGTGATTGGCTGCTGTGAGATTTCAGTGTAAACGCCCACTGCTGTGATTGGCTGCTGTGAGACTTCAGTGTAAACGCCCACTGCTGTGATTGCCTGCTGTGAGTCTTCAGTGTAAACGCCCACTGCTGTGATTGGCTGCTGTGAGTCTTCAGTGTAAACGCCCACTGCTGTGATTGGCTGACATCTTTGCATATGAAATAAGCATTACATGTGGAACGCTCTCAAAAACTTTTAGCACGTTTTTACTGTTACAGCTCTAAAGGTTAACTAATCGTGAAAAGTGTTGATTATGGCATTATATTTAGATCTATAGCATTCAGATAGTGGCATGAAAGGTTGCAGTGATGATCATTGTAGCCGATCACAGACATGTTGAGCTCATGAATGCAATGATCTTGTGATTTCTGTACTCTAACGAATACTTTCAACATAACTAACAGTGCAAACATAATGTAAATAAGAGATTCATTGATAATTACGGGAGTCTTGGCGCAAGTCCAGAACTCAGTCACTGATAAACTCGTGCTGTTTGATTGACAGCTCCAGCAATTGAGCGTTCATTGATCACTTTCCACAGATAATTTAATCACAGTTTAAATAACAGATTATTTTCCTCCTACTAAGAGAAACAATGTGAAGTTGAGCGTTTAGTCACTGGTTTGATTTACTGACACACAGACAAAGAACATCTGACTGTACATGAATTATGTCAGAAATCACTGATCACAGATCAGACATTAGAATTAACACGGTTACACACGTTGTGGCATTACTGTGGAGTCCATATCGTAAAAGTCCATATCGTAAAAGTTTGCAAAGCCGGTGCTAAAATTGCGACTCACTTACCAAAGAATCCACAGTGAAATTTAACGAATGCAAATAAATAATGCTCAACTGAGACATTCACATTGTTGAAAATGAATTAAACACATTCCTAGCAATAGGATCCTTTGGAAGGGAATGTTATTTTTAGTTTGATCGTCTCTCCGTCATCTCACTAACACTCCAGTGGGCGGGGCCAAAGTAGCAGTGATGAAGTGGATGTTGAGCTTATTCTGCAGAGGCGGTCTTTCACCTAATGAGAATTTTTGGACTAACAAGGAGGTTTTCAGTTCGGAAACTTACAGGATATTCTTACAGTATGATGACCTCTTATATGTCAAAAGATTTCTCCGTTCATGACCCCTTAAAATTCATGTTCCTCATAATCTTGAATCAGAATAACTTCATCTCTTCTCTGATGATGAGGGCAGGGCAACCTGTCACTCACATGAGATCCACCAACAGCAAACCACATCCATCCAATCAATTCCCCACAGACAAAAATCAAGCCCCGCCCTACATTTGTTCTTGTTTGAGAAGCGATTCACTCGGATATACGGCACAGTAGAGGGGAGAGGTTAGTGCAACTTCCCTTTCATGCCGACTTTAAGTTAGAAGTTGACAAGCTACAGTTTTAAAATAACTTCCTCCAGAAATGATAGAGTAGAGATTGAAGCGACCCGACTTCAATAATTGAAGGAAGAGACACGAGGAGAGACACAGACAGCAATGGATTCAGATTCACTGAGTTCCTCTAACCTGTGTGTGCTGGATTTGTTTCCTACAGTCACTATTTTTGACCTCTAAAGGGAGTTTTGTTTGCATTAGTAAAATAACGCTGGTGCATGAGCATGCATGTGTGTTTGGGAGCAACGCAAGCTTGATTGCAAGAGCCATCGCAATTCATAATGCAACACAAGTATGCATTGCATCCTCAGAGATGCCATGAGAGGTGCTATAGTGGGAATTAACATAAACGATCTTCTTCTGCAGTCAGGTCAACTACAGCTTAACCCTTTATGTGCAAAGATCGCCGACGGCCCCAGATTACTGTTTAACATTCACTGCACCTTAAAACATCACATTCTTACATGATCTGGACAAAATGAGTATCATTAGAACGACTAAAGACTCCAGCTTCGATATTTGACCAGTGTTTATGATAAAACTAGGCTGCAGTGACATTTATATCAGGAGTGCAAAATAATCGAGCTGTAATTTTTTACATTTTGAATAGAATATCAACACGAATATGAATTCACTCACATCTGCTGCATTTTATTTGTGTTCACGTACATGCACTGGACAGTGTCCGTTCGGCTTAGTCCAAAGGTGCATGTTGTCACATGTTGTGTTGCCCGGTCACATGTTCCTTTGTTTAGTTTTCCCGCCACTCCTGTATCACCCTCATTATGAGTTCATTTGTCCCAGCTGTGTCCTGTTAATTAGGTCATCACCTTGTTTCCCCTGTCTATATAAGCCCTCTGTGTGCCCTCAGTGTTTGTCGGTTCTCGTTCACGTTTGTTGGCGGTTTCCCTGTCTGTTTCCCGAGTTTATGAATAAAGTTCCAAGTTCCGAGTTCTCCTTCGCCTTTGTGAGTTTGTTCCACACCAAATCCGTAACAGAAGAACCGACCGAAACAGTTTTTTTGCGCGACGTTTTTTCCCTTTGTTTTGAGTTTTCCCCGTGTTCCCGATGGCCCTTCCCGCTGTTCGTCTTCTCTGCCTGGAGCAGGGAGACTGCCCGCTGGAATTGCACACACGGGACTTCCTGGACCTAGCGTGGCAGACGCACTTCCCTGACTGCTTACTCGGTGGGTTTTTCTATGCGGACCTGAGTGAGCGGTCGAAGGCATGCGTTCCAGCGGTCAGTTCAAAGGAGGATTTCGTCGCCTTCGTGGAGTGGGTACTGGCCAATAACAACTCGCCCTTTACCATCGGCCACACTAAGGACAGCATGACCAGTACCGCTCCACCACCGCCAGAGACCAGCCATCCACCACCCACCACGACCGGCACGAGGGAGTTGCCTGTGCCCACCGCAGACCGTGGAGACCGGCCTGCCGCGATCGACGAGCTCAAACCCAGGCAGAGGTTGAGAGGAGTCATCGCCCTGGAGCCCGGACCACAGCGAGGGTCTGATGGGGGTGTAATGTCACATGTTGTGTTGCCCGGTCACATGTTCCTTTGTTTAGTTTTCCCGCCACTCCTGTATCACCCTCATTATGAGTTCATTTGTCCCAGCTGTGTCCTGTTAATTAGGTCATCACCTTGTTTCCCCTGTCTATATAAGCCCTCTGTGTGCCCTCAGTGTTTGTCGGTTCTCGTTCACGTTTGTTGGCGTTTTCCCTGTCTGTTTCCCGAGTTTATGAGTAAAGTTCCAAGTTCCAAGTTCTCCTTCGCCTTTGTGAGTTTGTTCCACACCAAATCCGTAACACATGTATATGGAGAAACATTGATTTATTATCACATTTGCAAAATATTTCATCATTCAGAATACCATTTCTATTAATTTCTCACTGATTTATGCCATATGAAGAGATAAAAGAGCGTCGAGCTCTGGGTCTCCTGTTCATGGTTTGCGTCAGCTATGATCTCTCGCCGTACAGCTGTCAATCATCTTACGCGAGTGAACGTGACCATAATTCCTGCCCTTCTGGATGACGCTGTCATGTACACTTCCTCGATAAACATATTTGTCCCAAACAAACATTTCTACATGTCAAAAATGAAGAGAATAAACACACGATTACGATAGTATATGGTTTGATTTTCCTGTGATTTGGGGTATATTCATATGCATAAGGAATGTTTACACTATACAGTTGTAGCCATATAAAAACAACATTATATGACCCAAATCCATATTAAATCGCAGTCTGAAGTTATTACAAACACTCATTGGTGGTTTAAAGCAAGTTTTGAATACAATGGCAATATTAATCATTTGAATTGTGTTATGTAGCTTGATGCTAACTGTAGCTCTAATGCACGTTGCGTCAGCAGCCATATCTATTTCACGGTCTATTTTGTTACAAAAATTCACATAAGGTCCCAAGAAAATGTCTTTTCCTTTTCTTTTAAGGAAAGACTTCAGGTAATAAGTGGATTAACGAATCCGGGGTGAAAGTGTGGGCAAGCCATAATGCCAGAATAAAGGCTAATAATGGCTGAATACAAACAAAAGAATAATGAAGATTAAGTCTCATACTGGCAGAGAGAGAGGGAGAGAACAATAGAAACGTGAATGGGGCAGTTCTCCACGTCAGACATTAGCGTGCAGGGGAGTTATAGATAATTTAGGGCCATAGATAATTTCATTAGCATTTTTATTAGCCATCTCTAAAAATACACATAATATGGTCTTATTAAATGATTCATAAAATGCAGTCTGGTTTCTACAACTTTCACATGGGAGCAAATATCTGCCTTTAAATTTGAAAGAAAGAAATAATTATCGACTGATATGAAAATTTTTTTAAAATCACGATCACTTTTTGGCCATGTCGCGCTGCCCTAATTTATATAATATTTTTATAGAAGTGTGTAGACTTATGAGCAGGAACCTTTTTATTTCGGGTGTCTAGTAAGGGGTTAAAGAGAATGCATGCACAACGAAACTTGTCCTTGGTGATTTCCAAGTGTCTGTCTTTCCCTTTCTGATTGATGATGCTGTGGCTTAATCACATTTAGAATTCACATTTGATTGTAATGGAGCATCAGTCAATCTGTGTGAGGGAGTAAAGCACCTACAAATACACATGCATGCATTAAACATTCATTATGTCCTCACTGTCAAAGAAAGGCCGGAGGTATTTGTTGTATCCTTTCATCAGCTTCTGGATGGTCGGAGGAAGAATCTCTCCATCTTTCGCCTCGGCACTGAGCAGAGAGTTTTCCAAAAACCTGTGGGAGAAAAACAGAGGAGTATGAATGAAGAGAAAGAAAGCTCTCTCGTGCGTCCTCAGCACATTCACACACTCGTTATTTAAGGGCAGATGAACAATTTAGTTTCGGCAGCCCACACTGATAAGAGTGATCCCAGAACAACTTTAAGATAGAGAGACAAAGAGAGAGAGAGAGAGAGAGAGAGAGAGAGGCGAAAATAAGCTCATTTTCATAATTGGATTACTTTGATCCGGTAGTGTGGAAGACTTGACAACGTTCAGCTCTCGGATTTCATCACGTTTGGCTTTTGTGCAGAACAGCAAAATACATCACTGCACCTTCAGCAGAAACTGAAGCGCATTTATGATGGCATGAAAGACGTGTGCATGTGTGTGACATGTACAGTAAATACACTACAGAGGAGCACGCAAAAAAATGCCTACAGAAAATTATCTACAGAAAAACAACGTTTCATCAGAGAATATCTGTTCACAGTTTGAATGAGTTCATTTAAAAGTAACATTGGCAAGGCTTCTATACACTCTAAAAAATGCTGGGTTAAAAACAACCCAAGTTGGGTTGAAAATGGACTAACCCAACGATCGGGTTGTTTTAAGCAAACATTCAACCCAATTGCTGGGTTAAATCAACCCAACCACCCAATCGCTGGGTTAAAACAACCCAACCACCCAACCGCTGGGTTAGTCCATTTTCAACCCAACTTGGGTTGTTTTTAACCCTGCATTTTTTAGAGTGTAGACTCGGGTTGCACAATTTGGGGAAAAAATTAGAATTCAAAATGTGATTAAAAACAATTCTAGGTTTGCTGTGCTTGATTTTAGGGCAACATCTGTATGCAAGTTAGTAGCGATTTTCTCAAAATGTATTTTTTCTCATGAAACTGACCCACATTAAAGGACTGATAAAAGAAGAATGCATGAAGCTAGAATAAAGCAGAGGCTCTGCTCTTTCTTTTGATATATTGTAGGTTCAAATATTCACACAAGATATCCTGTGGGCCATGAAACTTGTGAAAATGACGCTGGTGGTGACTGGCGAATTTCATGTTTACGTTCACAACATAACCGACCATAATTACGATAATACTTGACAACATTTTGTGTGAGTATTTGTGCACTGTGAGACACTTGGGCGCACGTTCATATCTGTGGCATATACGCCGATGCGATATATCTGCGACAGGCTCATAACAGCCCATAAAATCAGTCGAGCTGTACAAGAGACACAATCCAAAATCAACCCTTGTTTCCTCTTGAATGTTCCTCCGCCTCAGATTCGTAGAGGGTAGAGCGAACTTCCCGCCACGGTGTAGGAGGTGAGCTTCCCTTCCTCCAGGCGGTGTGTGAGGAAAGCCCGGAGGATCATCAGTGACTGCTCTCTCTGCTGTGTGTGTGTGTGTGTGTGTGTTTATCATACGAGTGTCTGTTGTTCTGCCAGGCCTGTGGGGTCATGTGTGGGATGAGAGGGAACCCATCCAGCTCCGTTTCTGCCAGCGTTTGGCTTTGATTTCACACAGACAAGACACTAGAAATCCTAACATGACCTTCAGTTTCCTCACATCAGGGTGAGTCGCACAGCTCACAATTCACTCATAAAAATATCAATAACATAAGAAATGATGGTCACACTTTAGATTAGGGTCCAATTCTCACTAATAACTGACTATTTACTATGACTGCCTCAATAATTACTGCTTATTAATAGTTAGTAAGGGATTATTAATTAATAGTTAAATTACGGGATGTAGAATATGGTCATACAGATTAATATGTGCTTTACAACTACTAAACAGCCAATATCCTAATATTTGCATATGCAAGTAGTTAATAGTGCGAAGTGAACCATAAACTAGAGTTAGCGAAATTATATTTATACAAACCCGATTCCAAAAAAGTTGGGACTGTACAAATTGTGAATAAAAACAGAATGCAATGATGTGGAAGTTTCAGATTTCAATATTTTATTCAGAATACAACATAGATGACATATCAAATGTTTAAACTGAGAAAATGTATCATTTTAAGGGAAAAATAAGTTGATTTTAAATTTCATGGCATCAACACATCTCAGAAAAGTTGGGACAAGGCCATGTTTCCCACTGTGTGGCATCCCCTCTTCTTTTTCTAACAGTCTGCAAACGTCTGGGGACTGAGGAGACAAGCTGCTCAAGTTTAGGAATAGGAATGTTGTCCCATTCTTGTCTAATACAGGCTTCTAGTTGCTCAACTGTCTTAGGTCTTCTTTGTGGCATCTTCCTCTTTATGATGCTCAAATGTTTTCTATGGGTGAAAGATCTGGACTGCAGGCTGGCCATTTCAGTCCCGGATCCTTCTTCTCACGCAGCCATGATGTTGTAATTGATGCAGTGTGGTCTGGCATTGTCATGTTGGAAAATGCAAGGTCTTCCCTGAAAGAGACGACGTCTGGATGGGAGCATGTGTTGTTCTAGAACTTGGATATCCCTTTCAGCATTGATGGTGCCTTTCCAGATGTGTAAGCTGCCCATGCCACACGCACTCATGAACCCCATCCCATCAGAGATGCAGGCTTCTGAACTGAGCGCTGACAACAACTTGGGTTGTCCTTGTCCTCTTTAGTCCGGATGACATGGCGTCCCAGTTTTCCAAAAAGAACTTCAAATTTTGATTGGTCTGACCACAGAACAGTTTTCCACTTTGCCACAGTCCATTTTAAATGAGCCTTGGCCCAGAGAAAACGCCTGCGCTTCTGGATCATGTTTAGATATGGCTTCTTTTCTGACCTGTAGAGTTTTAGCCGGCAGCGGCGAATGGCACGGTGGATTGTGTTCATGACAATGTTTTCTGGAAGTATTCCTGAGCCCATGTTGTGATTCCCATTACAGTAGCATTCCTGTATGTGATGCAGTGCCGTCTAAGGGCCGGAGATCACGGGCATCCAGTATGGTTTTCCGGCCTTGACCCTTACGCACAGAGATTGTTCCAGATTCTCTGAATCTTTGGATGATATTATGCACTGTAGATGATGAGAACTTCAAACTCTTTGCAGTGTTTCTCTGAGAAACTCCTTTCTGATATTGCTCCAGTATGTTTGGCCGCAGCATTGGGGAATTGGTGATCCTCTGCCCATCTTGACTTCTGAGAGACACTGCCACTCTGAGAGGCTCTTTTTATACCCAATCATGTTGCCAATTGACCTAATAAGTTGCAGATTGGTCCTCCAGCTGTTCCTTATATGCACATTTAACTTTTCCGGCCTCTTATTGCTCCCTGTCCCAACTTTTTTGGAATGTGTAGCTCTCATGAAATCCAAAATGAGCCAATATTTGGCATGACATTTCAAAATGTCTCACTTTCAACATTTGATATGTTATCTATATTCTGTTGTGAGTAAAATATATAGGTGCAGAAAATCCTAAAAATACATTTGCCAAGATAAAAACATAACTTATGTACAAAGTGCTTTTGATTTTGGGTAAGATATGAGATATGAGCCAGATTGTGTGACAGGTTTTATGAGATGCACACATTAAAATAAACATGTGCCAAAACAGCAGCACTTCTAAAAGAAAACGTGACAGCTCTTGTAGTTTCTTGATTACTTTTAGAAAAGAGGGGGATGCAAAAAGAAACAGTCGACAACTTCAGACATGAAAGAAGCATTTGAGATCGGACTGTAAGCCGTGCAGCAGCGAAACACAGCTTATATCAACTCACATCTGCTCGTGAGACTGACAGCGCTTCATCCGGTCACTTTCGGATAGAAACCATGTGCAATAGGATTCATTCCGCCGGAACCTGTTGGAATGATTTGCCAGACAGATGCATTTCCATTGGAATAAACCTGCAGGGCTGGATGGATGCATTACCAAAAAAAGTGTCAGTGTCATGATGCACAGCCACTTCTGGACACTTAAATCACACTCGCACGCCAACACTGGCTTGAACTTGGAAAATGACTTTGGAAACCGTGCGTCCCATCTCATTCCCACAAGTGAATGCCACTGACCTCGTTCTGACCGGTATCCCGTCCGTGCTTTAATAAAACCAACAGACCAGGGTCAGAAGTTAATGTGGGCTTGGGGCAAAAACACCCCCAAAGTCAAGACAAGGGGGCAAAAAAAAAAAATGTTTTTACCTGCACAGAAGTTTTTTACGACTGTTGAAAGTGAAAGGTAAAAATTAATGAAGTGCATGTTGCAGTGTATAGTTTAAATAAGACACTCAGCACTTTTTTATTTTATATAAAACATTTTACCAAATAATTTTCACTCTAAAATTACTATAAAATAAGTTTGAAGTTGATAAAATTGAAGTTCCCATGAGATGCTGTACCAAAACCAGCCACCAGGTGTCACTGATGCATTCTCCTGTAACAAATTAACACATTTCTGTCCAAATATCACGTCTATCACAAAACAGTGACCAGATATGGGACCTTGAGACCTTTCAGACGATGTGTGTTTTGTCAAGATCAGAAAAAAAGAGCGCAGAGCGTCCCGACGGTGACAGTTAAGGGGTTAATGGAAAAGTTCATTTCTGATCTTGCAACAGATTTCATAACACACTGTGCCTTACACACTTTACTGATTCTGAACATCATAAGGTCACGCGTGTCATTTCTCTGCATGTTAAAACACTTCCTCTAGGTTTAATCTCTATAAGTCAGTTTGACTTCCTGAAGAGTGTGAAGATTTTAGGAAATGCATTTAAGGGAAAACTGCCTTGATGCTCCACATCTGACCTGACTCTCTCCAGCACAGACATGCAAAACAGAGCAACATTCTCCCCACATCACAAGTCTCTTTCATCCTTTCTGGTCCTCTTACTTTCGCTCTTCATCTATCATGCTGGTTTGATCTTCGAGGTGCTGAGGAGGTCATGAGCATCAGCGGTGACACACTGACAGCTCTTTAAAAACACCTGCGACAGCCACACACACGCTTACACACACACTAGCGTCTCGCATAGGTGTCACGTACGTATCACGAATCACACTCCAACACGTCATAAATGGCAAACTCAATATATAATTTCATCATGACGATGACATTCCCATGCCCAACACGCCGAAGGGTCCTGACCGAGCGTCAATATGTGACGAGTTGAGAACGTGTTGGATTTACTCGATTTTGATTGCTACCGTAGACATCAGTGTTTATATCTGAACTGTACACTTTTATCCCAGTACTGTGATCATCTGAATCAATGCAACACAGAAATAATGGTGCTGTGTGGTTAGAAACACTGTCTGTGAAGCGGTTTCGTATCCATGCATGGCAACGGCTCTCTCCGGATCAGATGTTCGCTGTGATCGGACTCGTCACCGGTTTTATAGAAATAGGCGAATTGCTGTCATTTAGGAATTAGATTGTGTGGGTGCTTGAATCAAGATCTTTTAACAATAAATCATGGAGCTCCAAGCGGCTGGTTAGGACAAAAACCCAGTTTAACCTGAAAAAAAAAAAAAAAAATAGCTTTGCGCCATTGTGATGCTCATCTGGGGTTTCAGAAATAATAAGGAGCTATTAAAGCATTGTGTGAGGAACAAGCCATTATTCAATAAAAGAGTTCCATGTTACACAAGCACGCTTAGATAGTAGTAATCTGGCATATCTGACAGCGACTCAAAGCATGTTCTCTCCTCCTCTACCTCTCTCTCATCACTCATTCGACTCGCTACAGAAAGCGCAGGACACCTCCATCTGGTTTGCATTGTTCCCAGCAGATTCCCTCTTCCATTAGGACATTTCAGGATTTACTGCACATCCTTTCTGTTTCTCTCGTCCCTGTGGCTCTGAGCTGGTTGCAGGTTCCCGTGGTCATGGACGGATGGGACTGATCATTCTGCTAATCAATGTAGTAATGAGGACTACTCCCACCAACAGTTAATGCTTCATAGACCCTGAATTACAGACTGTAGGCTCTTTTGCCATGATATTACAGGCTCCTCAAACATAAAACAGCCAATATTACATCCCATTAGGGAGGGATATCATTTCATATTAATCCTTACCGACCTTGAGAACGTTTTACATCCATCCATCCATCCCTCTTTAGTTTTGCAGTAATCAGTTTCTCTTAACAAATTCAAACATCATGCATCTAAGAGTCACTTTAGAGCATTTCACCACTTCATTTGATAAAATGTGTGTGTATCTGCTAATAGTTTTCTCCAATGAAGGAGTAGACGGATGGATGGATGAAATGTGTTAGGGATGGATGGATGGATTGATGGATGCATGTTGAGCTGGACGAAAATAGAAATGTGTTAGGGATGGATGGATGAAAATAGAAATGTGTTATGGATGGATGGATGTTGAGCTGGACGAAAATAGAAATGTGTTAGGGATGGATGGATGTTGAGCTGGACGAAAATAAAATGTGAAGGGATGTGGATGGATGGATGGATGGATGGATGGATGGATGGATGGATGTTGAGCTGGACGAAAATAGAAATGTGTTAGGGATGGATGGATGGATGGATGGATGTTGAGCTGGACGAAAATAGAAATGTGTTAGGGATGGATGGATGGATGGATGGATGTTGAGCTGGACGAAAATAGAAATGTGTTATGGATGGATGGATGGATGGATGGATGGATGTTAGGGATGGATGCTGGATGGATGGATGTTGAGCTGAAAAATAGAAATGTGTTAGGGATGGATGGATGGATGTTGAGCTGGACAAAAATAGAAATGTGTTAGGGATGGATGGATGGATGGATGAAAATAGAAATGTGATGTGGATGGATGAGCTGAGCTGACGAAATAGAAATATGTTAGGGATGGATGGATGGATGTTGAGCTGACAAAAATAGAAATGTGTTAGGATGGATGGATGGATGGATGGATGTGATGGATGGATGGAAATAGAAATGTGTTAGGGATGGATGGATGGATGGATGGATGTTGAGCTGGACGAAAATAGAAATGTGTTAGGGATGGATGGATGATGGATGGATGTTGAGCTGGACGAAAATAAAAATATGTTAGGGATGGATGGATGGATGTTGAGCTGGACAAAAATAGAAATGTGTTAGGGATGGATGGATGGATGGATGAAAATAGAAATGTGTTAGGGATGGATGGATGGATGGATGTTGAGCTGGACGAAAATAGAAATGTGTTAGGGATGGATGGATGGATGGATGGATGTTGAGCTGGACGAAAATAGAAATATGTTAGGGATGGATGGATGGATGTTGAGCTGGACAAAAATAGAAATGTGTTAGGGATGGATGGATGGATGGATGGATGGATGGATGAAAATAGAAATGTGTTATGGATGGATGGATGTTGAGCTGGACGAAAATAGAAATGTGTTAGGGATGAATGGATGGATGAATGGATGGATGAATGGATGGATGGATGGATGGATGGATGTTGAGCTGGACGAAAATAGAAATGTGTTAGGGATGTATGGATGTATGGATGAAAATAGAAATGTGTTAGGGATGGATGGATGGATGGATGGATGTTGAGCTAGACGAAAATAGAAATGTGTTAGGGATGGATGGATGGATGAATGTTGAGCTGGACGAAAATAGAAATGTGTTAGGGATGGATGGATGGATGTTGAGCTGGACAAAAATAGAAATGTGTTAGGGATGGATGGATGGATGGATGGATGAAAATAGAAATGTGTTATGGATGGATGGATGGATGTTGAGCTGGACGAAAATAGAAATGTGTTAGGGATGAATGGATGGATGAATGGATGGATGAATGGATGGATGGATGTTGAGCTGGACGAAAATAGAAATGTGTTAGGGATGTATGGATGTATGGATGAAAATAGAAATGTGTTAGGGATGGATGGATGGATGGATGGATGTTGAGCTAGATGATGGATGTTGAATGGAGAAATGTGTTAGGGATGGATGGATGGATGAATGTTGAGCTGGACGAAAATAGAAATGTGTTAGGGATGTATGGATGGATGTTGAGCTGGACGAAAATAGAAATGTGTTAGGGATGTATGGATGTATGGATGAAAATAGAAATGTGTTAGGGATGGATGGATGTTGAGCTGGATGAAAATAGAAATGTGTTAGGGATGTATGGATGGATGTTGAGCTGGACGAAAATAGAAATGTGCTAGGGATGTATGGATGTATGGATGAAAATAGAAATGTGTTAGGGATGGATGGATGGATGGATGGATGTTGAGCTGGACGAAAATAGAAATGTGTTAGGGATGTTGGATGGATGGATGGATGCTGAGCTGACGAAATAGAAATGTGTTAGGGAATGGATGGATGGATGGATGTTGAGCTGGACGAAAATAGAAATGTGTTAGGATGGGATGGATGGATGGATGATGGTTATGGATGGATGGATGGATGTTGAGCTGGACGAAAATAGAAATGTGTTAGGGATGGATGGATGTTGAGCTGGACGAAAATAGAAATGTGTTAGGGATGGATGGATGGATGTTGATGGATGTGTTAGGGATGGATGGATGGATGGATGGATGTTGAGCTGGACCAAAAATAGAAATGTGTTATGGATGGATGGATGGATGTTGAGCTGGACGGAAATAGAAATGTGTTAGAGGTTATGGATGGATGGATGGATGGATGAATGTGTTAGAGCTGGATGAAAATAGAAATGTGTTAGGGATGGATGGATGGATGTTGAGCTGGACGAAAATAGAAATGTGTTAGGGATGTATGGATGTATGGATGAAAATAGAAATAGATGGATGTGTTGTTGAGCTAGGAAAATGAAATGTGTTAGGATGGATGGATGATGGATGATGTTGAGCTGGACGAAAAATAGCTGATGAAAATAGAAATGTGTTAGGATGGATGGATGGATGGATGGAAAATGTTGAGCTGGATGTTGAGCTGGATAGAAATGTGTTAGGGGATGAATGGATGGATGAATGGATGGAAAATAGAAATGTGTTAGGGATGTATGGATGTATGGATGAAAATAGAAATGTGTTAGGGATGGATGGATGGATGGATGTTGAGCTGGACGAAAATAGAAATGTGTTAGGGATGGATGGATGGATGAATGGATGGATGAAATGTGTTGGATGGATGGATGTTGATGGATGTTGAGCTGGATGAAAATAGAAATGTGTTAGGGATGGATGGATGTATGGATGAAAATAGAAATGTGTTAGGGATGTATGGATGTATGGATGAAAAATAGAAATGTGTGTAGGATGAAAATAGAAATGATGGATGGATGGATGGATGTTGAGCTGGACGAAAAAATAAAATAGAAATGTGTTAGGGATGGATGGATGATGGATGGATGGATGGATGGATGTTGAGCTGGACGAAAATAGAAATGTTAGGGATGGATGGATGGATGTATGGATGAAAATAGAAATGTGTTAGGGATGGATGTTGATGGATGTGTGTTATGGATGGATGAAAAAATAGAAATGTGTTATGGATGGATGGATGGATGTTGATGGATGAAATGATGTTGGATGCTGGACGAAAATAGAAATGTGTTAGGGATGTATGGATGTTGAGTGTGGATGAAAAATATGGATGAAAATAGAAATGTGTTAGGGATGATGGATGGATGATGGATGGATGGATGGATGTTGAGCTGGACGAAAATAGAAATGCTGGATGTATGGATGTATGGATGAAAATAGAAATGTGTTAGGGGATGGATGGTTGAGATGGACGAAAATAGAAATGGATAGGATGGATGGATGGATGGATGAATGGATGGATGGATGGATGGATGGATGTTGAGCTGGACGAAAATAGAAATGTGTTAGGGATGTATGGATGTATGGATGGATGGATGGATGGATGGATGGATGGATGGATGGAAATAGAAATGTTGGGATGCTGGATGTGAAAATGAGAAAATAGAAATGTGTTATGGATGGATGGATGGATGGATGTTGAGCTGGACGAAAATAGAAATGTGTTAGGGATAGAAATGTGTTAGGATGGATGGATGATGGATGTTGAGCTGGATGTTGAGCTGGACGAAAATAGAAATGTGTTAGGGATGGATGGATGGATGGATGATGTTGAGCTGGGTGAAAATAGAAATGTGTTAGGGATGGATGGATGGATGGATGGATGGATGGATGGATGGATGGATGGATGGATGGATGGATGGATGTTGAGCTGGGTGAAAATGGAAATGTGGGATGATGGATGGATGGATGGATTGAACTGGGTGAAAAGGTGTTATGGATGGATGGATGGATGTGTTAGGATGGATGGATGAGCTGGATGAAAAGGGATGGATGGATGTGGGATGGAAATGTGGATGTTGAGCTGGGTGAAAATGGAAATGTGGGATGAACAGATGTTGAACTGGGTGAAAAGGGAGACGTGGGATGTGGATGTTGAGCTGGATGAAAAATGTAAATGTGGGATGGGTGGATGTTGAGCTGGGTGAAAATATAAATGTGGGATGGGTGGATGAAAATAAAAATGTCTAATAGATTCTAAAATCCTAATTAAATTGTAATAATCACGACACACGCACAGTGTCTTTAATATTCACACACACTAGTACATTCTAGATCCAGAGAGGAACACAAAGCTAGTTAGATGTTCAAATTAAAAATGCATGACCGTAAGAGAATGTACGATCAATCAATTTAACTCTCATGTTAGTAAATAGTTCTTTTTCCCAAAAAGAGGCAGTTAATGTTATTACACTGATTAAACTTAAACTTAAAACTTACTGACTTTTCTCACAGTGGATACTTTTTGGGGAGTTTTTCCTCCTTTTACACTTGTGCTGGACCCAGTCAAAAATGACCAGCCTACTGTAAATCTCTCATTTTGCTATATTATCATAACTTGTTTTCTTTCAGTTAGCACAGGTTTATATTTATTTTGGGAACTGATTGATCACAGGCCTCATTGATCTGAGCTTATGCAACTTCACATGGTTTTTCTGTGACAGTCACTGTGTTTTTTACGCTCAAGAGGAGAGACGGTCATAAAATGGTGTGTCGGTACAGACAGTAATCCTCCGTAATCTGCGAGTCTTCAAGGAGCTTCTGAATGGTATCAGTGAATAACGACAGCGCAGGCGAAAGTGTGGGTGGTAATTTTTGGACGTGCAGCCTAACGTGTCCACAGCCCGCGAGCATCAAAATCCACGTATGTGGCGCAATCCATCCATTCCACCTGTCTAAGTGCATTTGCAGCAGATGTATTCTTATCTATGTCTGTTTGTTCACTGATTACCGGGCAATTCAAATTTAATTTCATAGCTGTCGACCTTGAGAGATGTTTCTGAGCCTGTTGACTTACCAAAGTACTCATGAACAGTTTTCTGAGACTTCTCCTTATGCAGCAAAGCGCTGAGCTCTAGATGTTCAGATCACACGTGTCAGGTCATTTCTGATGCCAATACTTGGATGAATTGATAGATGAATGTTAAATAAGTGAGTAAAGTGTGTGTGTGTTCCTAATGGGGATAAAATGTCCCCACAAAGATGGCAATATCCGAAATCCTTGTCCTTGTGGACATTTTTTGGTCCCCATGAGGAAAACATCTTATAAATCATACTAAGTGATGTTTTTTGAAAATGTAAAAGTGCAGAATGTTTCCTGTTATGGGTAGGTTTAGGGGTAGGGTGTGTGTGTGTCTGTGTGTTGGGTAGGTTTAGCCCAGCATGTGTTAGTAGAATAAAACACGAGTAATGAGCGAGTATGATTTCATGCCTGTTTTTCCTAGTGTCAGAGCAGATCTCGGACTGTGTGGGCATCCAGCTCTCCTGCACATGTCTCTGCTGATGGCCAAAACATGTCACCTGCAATATCACATGTCCTCCAGGCAGGGATGAGACGTCTCAGGACAGTCAACAGCAGGAAAAGTCTCAACTCTTGCAAGATTGCATTCGGTAGGCGAATCAGGGCGCCGCATAAATCATCTGAATGTTTTAACAAGAGTCGTGAAGAAATATTGTGTGCAATGACCTACTTAGCAATTACACAAAGTACAGGCATCACCTCATTTCTGATTTCCGAGGAAAGTGTCGGTATATTACTAGGGCTGGGTAAACAAATATCGATTTCTTGATTTTAAAACGATTCTCATTTTTACGAACCGATATCAATTCTTAAATCCCAAGAAATTAGTCCATCCTGTTTTCAGTTGATGAATGAACGGGACATTGTAGCGCCTCCCATCCCATAAATCACATAATCTTTGTGCTTTGTTGCTTGTGATATGAAAAAAGTCTCAAATTGCAAATTAAATTCAGAAACATAAACACCGTGAGCTCAGCTCAGCTCAAGAGATGAACGGATCATCTCCTCCGCTTTAATATCAGTTACAGCGAAATAAACATGAGCATCAGAAAGTGTGTTCAGATATACAGTACAGCTTACAGAAATCAGTATCACGTCACATGTAATCGCTCAATCCGTGTTTCAACCGCGGCGAGACGTCAGTAAAACAGTAACGTCGCATTTACCTCAGAAAAACCACATCCAGTGTCCATAAACCCGTTAGTCAGCTAGTGAAATTAACCCTAGAGTAGGGCTGGGCGATAAATCGATTAACTCGAATGTGTAGCTTACGTCGACTTGTTTGAATAAAAATCGGTTTTCCTATTTAACATCCGCCGACACTCCCCTCTGGGTTCCCATGGTTCCCATGGGCTCAGCCATCCGAACGAAGTTTCAGTCACAAATCACCAACATTCACCATGATTTACTGTAGTGACACCACATGGGACTGCGGAAGAAATAGTCGAATGTTTTTTGTATGTCATTAATCATCTCAGGGTTCAGACAACCTTTTGAGATTGAAATTCAAGCACTTTAAGGGTTTTCAAGAGTGCCACACTTTTTCCAGCACTTCAAAGCTCTAAATATGATCCAATTTTAATGCTATTTTTAAATGTAATTATTTGTAAAATTAAAAGTTTAAAAGGTGTAGGCCACTTTGTGGCAAACAAGCACTTATTTTAAAAAGACACGAAATGACTACTATAACCAGTAGATGGCAGCAGAGGAGCACTTATTGACTTGTGAGCCATTTCCAGTCCTAATATATGGACAAAAGGTAGGAAGTCACAGTCTCATGAAAAACAAAAACTTTTCTTCAAATTGTGACTGAACTACACAGAAAGCAAGAGCAGAGCTCCTTTAATAATCACTGGAGCTGTCGGTCAGTGTGAGACTAGAGAAGAACAATGGTAACCTATATTTAATAAGAGCAGAATATTTAAATTTTCCCTATAATTTTTTGCACACTACTGTGGTTAATAAAAGTTAATTTTATCTGCATATCAATGCATAAACCTTTGACTAGTTATTATTTGGACCCCAAGTAGGTGCTACCAAGCCACAAATATTTTACAAATCAAAATAAAGTTACATCTTGTTTTGAACCATTTCTTTGTCATCTGCAGACTGATTTTAAGTAGGAGAAAAATAAAAATAATGATAATAACAATAGGGGATTTTTTAGGCCATATCGCCCAGCCCTGCCCTAGAGAGGAGCATTTTGATAAATATATGCACCACATATTCATTATAATATTTAATGTTCTTTAATATTAATGCATGCCAGGCATGTTTTTATGACAGCCACCATTTAAATGTTTATATTTCAAAAAACTAACTGGAGTAGAAATATGATTATGTAATTGTAAAGTTAATATTATAACTGTATTAAAATAATTAAGTGTTTGCACAAATCAGTTAATTTTTACCTTCAGTATTACAGTAGCACTGACCGACTCCTGTAGTTTACAGCATCAGTTCAGAGATTTGTTTGTACCTGATATACATCCACAATAACAGAGACTGAATCAAATACCCAGCTCTATATATTACTATTGTTTACAGTCAGAAAAAACAAACACTGTAAGTAGTGCGTGACCATCCTATAAATGCACTTTAGCAAGTTTTGCATGGGCAAAAATGTCACGTGTTTAGTTGACTTTAGTTTGCAAACACACCAACCAACCTCCAAATGACATTTTCTACATTACTACAATCATGATGCTCTGTTAGTGAGCACTCAGTGAAAAGCCTATTAACCGAGCCCAGCAGGACTGACACAATAAACCCCTTTGTGATTCACTATACACACACACACACACACACACACACACACACACACACACACACACACACACACACACACACACATATATAGGAAAGAATAACCGCACTGACAGCTCATTTTCACAGCAAAAGGAAGATGGTGTGCAAGAGAGGTCAAGCATTCAGTTGGAATATTTCTGCTTATTAATTCAGCAATAGCAGCCTCCTTAATGTCAGTAAGAGCTCCTGAGAGAAATCATTACGGCATTCAGCAGTGTAAATATCAGCCGAGCGCTCTTCAAACACGCCGAGGACGGTTTGAGCTGCGTCGGGGAAAACGCCGGATCCTTTGTCTTCATGCTCGGACTGCATTTGTGTGTTGATTCTGCACAGGCTTCTTTTAGGTTGAGGGAATGTTTCAGCACACGGAGGATGGGAAGAAGTGCTCAAACTAAATAAAATATGCATGATATAAAAATCACAGAACGGACCATCTTTAAGAAAAATCACAGGAAAATAATAATTTCACAGAATGAAAACTGTTTGGCTATATCTGTGCATTAGAGAATCCCTCAGGATGGTTGCTATGGCAACTGCTCTCATTTTAAAAGTTTCTGGAAGTTACTTATACATCTGAAGATCATTTAGAGAAACGGGAGCTTGGAACGGTTCGGATCAATTTGGAGTAATCCTCCAAAACACGGGCACATTAAAGTAGTGGTGTTTGCCAAGTACTACTGCTCATGCTCAGGGTTAGGTTTCAAACACCAAGCACCTGCACCTTAGCAACGCCCTAGCAACAACCCAGAACACCTTAGAAATTGACCTTAGACACCCTAGCATTTTAGCCCTAGAGATACACATGGATGCCTCATTAGCAGCTGTTTCAATGGGGCATTTTGGAACAGTCATGAGAAACCTGCTAATAATAATAATGATGATACGAAACATGACACATAATACTATTACACAGTTATAATAACTGAAACATTTGGGCATTTAACACCAATATATTTAGGGTAAGTTCAAATGTGTGGTGTATAAGCTAAGCTAGCAGGCTAAACGTACTATACTAGTACGCTATATAAATCATAACGTGACATTAATACAACATGGCGAAAGCGCCGACGCGACTGGAGCGCTCGAATGAGGCATCTACGTATACAGATCTATGAATATAACAGTGATGCATACAACTTACAGTGCCTTGTGAAAAAGTTCACATAACACGGGTGATTTTCTGAAGAGCTTAAAATAAGAATATAGAGGTTTAGCAGGTTAAAATGAAACGTATTGCATCATGAAACCCTCAGGGCAGGTAAACCCTGGTAACAATAAATCATCAGGAATAATCCTTCGTGTGGAGCATTATGAGTTTCACTTTAATATGGCTGTTTATCCACACTCATCTTTTAGAAAGAGGAATCTTCTGGTTGATTTAACACTTTTTTTAAATGGAGCTTATAACAGAATCTCTTACAGGTCAAACTCCATGGGGTAATTTTAAACGGAGTTTACAATTTTAGTAACAATATAGCACTACAAATATATATTTTGAGCCGCTAATCCTAATCCTACCCCTAAACCTAAACCTACCCATAACCATTTCTTAAGTATAAAATCACAATTTTTTTGCGAAAACGTCACAAGCGGTACCAAAAGTCGCTGTGGGAGCAGCAGCTCATTTGCATTTAAAGGGACACACACAAAAACAGCACGTTTTTGCTCACCCTCAAAAAGTTATCTGTGGGGTTTCATGCTAAAACCTTACATACACACTCTGGGGACATCGGAGACTTCACACCTACACTTTTGGTGTGCACCCGGGTTTGAGTGACGTCAGAGTTCGGTTCGTTTGGATGATGTAAACGCGGTCTTCCTGAACTCGGGGGGGCACCCGCGAACCGTGCCCGGGTCCGCTTAAAAAGGTGGTCTGGGGTTCGGTTCACGTGAACTCCAGTACGGTTCACTGCTGATGTAAGCACAATCGTACAAAAAAAAAAAAAAAAACGCGGAAATGAACTGCTATTTATGACATATGATTTGATAAAAATGTGCGTTTTGTGTGTGTTTCACTCATTTTCCTGACGAGCGTGACTGACATACTGCAAGCAGAAAGCTCTAGAACGCACCCGGTTCAGACCCAAATAATAATATCTGAACACAGTCCAGCGTCAATCACACAGATGGGTGGAAACCATAGACTGTAAAAAAAATATAAGGATGTAGTGTCTGTGACGTCACCCGTAGGATTCTGAAGAGCAGTTCTGAAGTGTACAGTAGAGACGAGCTGGCCATTGCCATCTTGGCAGCGCATCACTCTCGGATAACTGACAATGGGCAAAGAGGTGGGATGTGGGCGGAGCTGAGGTGATGACTAATGGACACCAGACAACCGGCTATCCACCTGTCACTCAACATGGCCACGCCCTTAATTACGCAGAAGTTCAAGGCTTTATATAATGTAAACAAATGAGTTATAAAAACATTCACTCCCCTCACAGTCGTCATGAAGGGCAAAATTAGCCGTATAGACCAAAACCACAGTTTGTCCCAGACTGTAAACATGTGTTCTTCTGCTGTAAAGTTGGGCATTTTAACATGGAGCTCAATGAGATTCTGCTCCTGTCTGGAGCCGGGTTCTAGTGGCCAGTCCATGAACTGCAGTTTAAGTCACTTCAGTATTGGCTTCAAGAGAAACTGGAGGAGGTTGCCACTTGGTGGAAACACTTTACTAGTCCCCACATTGCTCAATAAGAGGCTAATCCATGACTTCATCTGTCCTGTGGCCTCCAGTCAATTTTGCGCATGCTAGCATGTGAACGAGTGTATGCTCATGTCTTTGTGTGCGCCGCACACAAGAGGTTTTTAAGATTTCATTCCACATTAATCCACCTTATCTTTGCTGGAGAGGATCCAAAATCCCTCGGGCAGTATCTGAATTTCCGACAGAATTAAACATTTGTCCTCGGCCACCATGTGAAATTACGGATCAAAGCAAACTGAACAGCGGACTAGACTTTAAACGTTAAACATTTATGCATTTAACAGACGCTTTTATCCAAAGTGACCTACAAAAGATAAACAAAAACAATTCATTGCAACGCCAACAATATTCATAGCATTCGGTTGATTGGACGCTTTGGGAACAGTTTCATTGCACAAAAGCTTAACGCAAAGTGGCTTGAATTCAAAGTTTAAACTTCAAATAATAAAAAAATGGAAATAGAACAATCCTTTAAAAATAAAAAAAAAATAAAAAAAACTTGAAACTGAAAAATGATGTGCAATAAGATTTGGTTACATTAATAATTCTGTGTTGTTTGGTTCACTGTGTTAATATTTTACACACTTAAGACAATATTTTACGAAGTATAACATTTAGTAAATAACTTTATACGATTATAAATAAATAATCATACATTTAAATAATCATTTATGATAAACAATATTCATTACTTTTTATTATTGTTTATTTTACTATTTATTTATAAGTAAATGACCCAACCCAAGTTGCACCCCTGAAGTTTCTAAATGCGCTCCTTGAGAAACACACACACACACTTAAGCCCTGTAATAGATAATCATAAATGTGTGTTGATCATCAGATCCTCCTATCAGAATGATGAGTGAAGGATCATGTGACACTGAAGACTGGAGTAATGATGATAAACTCAGCTTTGATCACAGGAATAAATCACACTTTACTATATATTCACACAGAGAACAGCTGATCTACACTGGAGGAATATTTCACTGTATTTACTGGAGTTATGATGAAATAAAGGAAGGACTCATGAGCAGGAGAGCCAACCACTGCAAACCAACACCACACGTGAGACCTACAGTATAATAAAACGCTGCTCTGTCGTATTTTACACAAGTCTTGTGTTTGACGTTTTAAACCAGACTCAAGGGCCAATCTGTGTGACTGTTTCTGCTTTAACTCTTGGATCTTCTCCTGCTTTGTTCTTTCCCTGCAAACAGAAAGTGGGAGATAAAAAGCAAGAAAAAGAGCTCATTCTGTCCCAGAAGAGAGGAGAGAGGCATATAAAACAAGGCACAGACGTGTTACTCAAGGACAGTCTCCATAATCACTCACACACACACACACACGGTGTGTTCACACCAGACGTGAATGAAGCGATAAGCGCGAGTGATTTACATGTTAAGTCAATGCAAAGACGCGAATAGATATTCTGTGGCGCGAACAACGCGAATTGAGCGTTTGACATATGTTACTCGCGCGAATCACGCATTTCGTGCGAGTTGAAAAAAACGGAACTTTGGCGGATATTCGCGCCACGTTAACCAATCAGGAGCTTGCTCTAGTAGTGACGAGGACAAAATCATATGTGGATACCTGGAGCTGTACAATACATCTGCTTACTTTATAGAAACAGGGATAAAAAGGATCTTGCTTGGAAGAAAGTGAGTGAGGAGGTCGGACAATCTGGTAAGTTGTAAAAACACTCTTTACTCAATTTGAGCGATACATAGGGTGATGTCAGGGTGATTGGGACACTTTCTGCCATTGAGATGACTTGGAAAAAGTGTCCCAATCACCCCAAATTCACCCTATTGAGACTACAAGTTAGCTAAAGCCGGCAAATTGAGCTTATTCGCTGTATTTTAAAACAATCCATGTCAGCCATTTCTCAACGAGATGAGGCGCCTGGCAGAAGCCCCTCCCATGACGTGAATTCACGTCTGTTGTGAAGCGAATGTCACGAGCGAATGACGCGAGTAAACTCAAAATGTTCAAGCGTCCAACTACGCGCAAATAGTGTGATTTATTCTCATCTGGTGTGAACGCCCCATAATAATAACAAACAATAAGGCTGGTTATTGACAAATTTCCGGATTTAATTCCGATTCACCAGCTGGTGATGTATATCAGGTACAGACAGTACATGGGAAACTATTACAATATGTAATATGGTACATACATTTATCAAAATGCTCCTCTCTAGAGTTTGCTTTTCTAGCTGACTAGCGAGTTTATGGTCATTGAAAGGCTCTTCTGAGGTAAATGTAACAGTATTAGCATTGTTCTCAGGCTGTTTTATTGACGTCTTTCCGCGGTTGAAGCACTGATTGTATCTGTCACGTACCTTCTGATGTTCATTCATGTTTATTTGCTGTAACCAGAGGATCGGTTCACACCACATTAAAGAGTGCATTTATTGTTTAAATTTCATAATAAAATGGACAGTAATACAATTTGAAATCTGAGACATTGTTTCTTATCAAAAGTAACAAAGACTTATTGTGATTTATTAGATGGGACATTTACAGGTACCGGTGCATCCCCTAACATTTACTAATACAGGATTGTGAAACCCACCACAGCAATGATCGACCTCTCCTCCATTTTGCTTGGGAACTAATGTGGTCGGAAAGTTCACAGGACAGCGTCCTCTGGAATCCTCTCAAGCGGAGCACTTCTACATTCCCATTGGTTGCCGCCGCACCGCGTCATAGCTCGTTACCATAAAGTTGACCTGATTTCAACTCTCCTCAACACCCAAATCGTCCAAGACGCGGCACTGCTCGCCGGAGCTCGTTGCCAGCTCCCACTGAAAATGAATGACTTCTGGACACTTTGACGCTCTCGACACCAGCAGTGTGAACGCAGCTAGTTTTGTTAATGACAGATTTCGCTGAAAAGCAACTATAATCATGAAAGTTCAAAGAGAGCACTTGACTATCTAAGACTGTCCAAATGCATGTCAATGAATTGACCGCAAACTTGCGGCTCGAAGCCCATAGACATACAGTGAACTACAGGAACAACATGAAGAATTTGTGTTTCTCTGAGGTTCAGATGAACTTCAAATCACTGGATGAGGTTAGAATAACATTCAATTTCACTTTGTCTCCAACTGTCTTCTATTTTGTTCTATTTTGGTATTTCAACGAATCTGAACTGAAGCTGCAGGGACAAAGAGACTATGAGACTCAAAGAGTCAGAGTTCCCTGGACCGTTCATATAATCTCCATTTAGCTCATCTCTTCCAGACACAAACGCAAATCACATTACCCTTAAAGATCTCGTTCCTGAATGGAGAGACAGCTGGACTAGGACTAAATTACTGGTGTCAAGTGCACTGTGGCGACACTGTTGTGCTCTTTCTGTTGTAGGATGTAAACAAGCGTAACTGAGACACAAATGCCTTCTCTGGCAAATGACGCAAGTCGTGCTGAAGATAAACAACCCTTTCTTTAATCTCACACGGTTTTAGTCTGATAATTAGGGGAGGAAAGACATAAACGCAGCTCAGTGTGTTCATAATAGTGTTTCCTCCAACACCACAACAAAAATGAGGCAGTCGTGAAGTGAGTGTAAAGAGATAAATAAACATTTGGTCATTGCATTGTGCTTGCACGACCAATGTAGACCGATTCATAAACAATACAGCAAATCTCAACAGCCTGATTGTCACAAACGATTATTTTAATGAATCAGTAACAAGACTCACAACTCAGTTACTGGATTGAATGCATTTCCCAGAAGCTTAATCAGATGGTAGAAACCACTGGCAATCTATGATCAATGCTTTACAGGAAACGTCTCCCATATTATTCACTGAATTGCACACACTGATCCATGTGCAGAAGAATCCGCACGGCCACCACATGTGAAACCCTACGCTCACTCGTCTCCATTATTGATGATAATCAGAGGAACTGCTGGAGTCTGGAGCTCGGGGACCGGCAGGCATGAAAGCGTTTGATTCAAAGCGCTGCGGGAACGAGGTGAGTGTCAGGATATATAAATCTCCCGGTTACTGGATCAGGCCTAGAGACGATCCTCGGGCCGCGTGCACGCAACATGTATGTTTATTTGCGTGGGTATGTGTTCATCACAGTTTCTGTAAGCGTCAGCCGGTTTTCAGAGAATCTGACTGTGGAAAAGCTCCCATCATTCCCGCTGTGCGTCCCAGCCTGTGATTACACATTTACAAAGTTCACTGACACCAGCATACATCTGGAGTAGATTACCTTTCATGGAAGAAATCCACACCAAATTGCAATATACCTAATATTCAAACATCCTTTATCCTTCTTATTTTTGATATCCACGCTTTTCAATTAAAGGTGCAGTGTGTAGTATTTATGAGGATCTATTGACAAATGCAATATACATTATGTTTTCAGTGGTGTATAAAAACCATAATGAGCCGTTATGTTTTTATTACCTTAGAATGAGCCGTTTCTATCCACACACACACCGGGTCCCCGTACAGTGAAGCCGCCATTTTGCGCTGCCATGTTTCTACGGTAGCCCTAAAGGGACAAACTTCTCTACAGAGCGCTAGCTACTCTCTGCTCTCTCAGACGATGACATCTTTGTCCTGTGTGGGCCACCGTAGCTTCTCTGTGCTTCAGAAGGAAGGGGGGATGCAATTCACAACCTCACCACTAGATGCCGCTACAATCTTTTACTTTTTACAAGCTACTTTTCCACTGAAGAAAGACATGAATATCTTGGATGAGATGGGGGTGAGGAAATCATCAGGAAATGTTCATCCTTTAAAAGGCGATGTGGGTGAATGTATGAAACTTTCCTTTAAAAGAAATTAATTAATTGCATCCTTTACTTGAAAATGTACTATTCTAGAAGCACACTCGCCTCATTACAAGCCTGATTTAGAAACGTCAAACACAATTAAATGAGTTATGAGAGGATCCTCTTACCTGCTGATGAAGAGGAGGGCAAATAAAGAGCTGAAGAAGGTCATGGTGAGCGAGAGAGAGCTTCAGTCCGCGCGCGGGAGTCTATCTGAGGAAGAACAGAAGCAGGTCAGCGCTTCGACTCGCTCAGCAGAACGACTGTAAGAGTCCTTTGAATTACTGAAGCGCTGGCTCTTTTGACAGCTTAGCTGATGGTTGCTTACAGGGGTCATATCATACATTTATACATCACTTTATATTATAAGGTCCACTTGGAATGTCACATGAATTAGTGTGGCTAAAAAGACAATGCATTTAAGACCATTTTTCACCCACTCTGATTATTAGAATTAAATAGCATCTTGCATATTTAATATGCGTTAATCCTTATGTAAGAAAAACAACAGCATGTTTTGATATAATGTGACCAACTCCCAGAGAAAACTCAGAACGCATCTCTTTACTCGTCATGCAGATTACCGTGGTTATCTTAAGTGCACTCGTTTTATAACCGCTGGCTTGATCGGCGCAACACATTTACATAACACACAAACTGTGTTAAAGGTGCAGTGTGTAGTATTTATGAGGATCTATTGAGAGAAATGCAATATAATATAAATAACCGTTTTCAGTGGTATATAAAGACCATAATGTTTTTATTACCTTAGAATGAGCCGTTTCTATCCACACACAACCGCGGGTCCCCGTACAGTGAAGCCGCCATTTTGCGCCGCCATGTTTCTACGGTAGCCCTACAGGGACAAACTGCTCTACAGAGCGCTAGCTACTCTCTGCTCTCTCAGACGACCACCGTAGCTTCTCTATGTGCTTCAGAATGGGGGGAGAGGGTGCAATTCACAACTTTACCACTAGATGCCACTACAAATCTACACACTGCACCTTTAAATAAAACAAACCTACAGAATCTACTCAAATTAAGGTAACAACGTGCACTCCATTTCTTTGGGTAGATTTCATCCCATGTTGAGTAAAATTAGAATAAAAATATATATTTTTTTTTAAATGTAACCACTTTTATTAGACCCTAAACGATCTAATAAAAAGTGCGTAATAGATTGTTCTTGCACGTTAGGTTACATTAAAGCTGTAATAGCACATACTTTTCAATGAACGACTAAAACGAGACGAGTTTTCCCAAGGGGGGCATTCGAGAAATTCAAGTTTCACAGACAAAAGCCCCAATAGCACGGGATTAGTATTGCCTGGTGACCTCTAGTCATAACTGGTGAGGTTGTGATCTTAATCCCGTCGAGCACAGAGGTCCTGTGATAATATTAGTCCCGTGCGAATCGGCATGTCTGTGCAGGGTCGTATATCATTTTTTTCAAGGATTTGTTTCCGATGTGCCTTTTTATCCATCTTTTGTGAAGAATGGAGGCTGCATGTGAGTGTTTTGATAGCATTTTGGGTGCTGGGTCATATCGCTATACACCATACAGCTATACAATAGAGAAAGCTGAAAACCCTAAACTTCCTAAAAATCACACGAGGTCCCCAGATAAAACTAATCCCGTGCGAATAGGGCTTAAACGTTAGAGAAATTAGAGTTAAGACGTACTTTTGCGTACTTCCCGTCCGAATGTTTGTGTTTTTCTTCACACAACCTCTGTAAAAACTCCAGATCAAATTAACCTATTGTTTTTGGGCAAACCCAGCAGTCCCCTGAGAAATCGAATCCCGTCCGAATGCGAATGTCTGTGATTGCTGATGTTGGATTATCCTAACGTTGGCCTACGCCAATCTTCTGCCCGCTTTTGTTTCGCTTCAAGAGTAAGGCTGCGTCTCAATCAGCTCCCTAGTTCAGTGGTCAATACTAGGGCTGGGTATAGATGTTCCAATTCAATTCGACAATTGTTCTGTGCTAGATTAACTGAGCCTTGTTACAGCACTTGCATATTGTTGCCCTTGACTGTTTTTAGTTGCTTCTATTGCTCTCATTTGTAAGTCGCTTTGGATAAAAGCGTCTGTTAAATAACTAAATGTAAAAATTTTCGATTTCGATTCACAAGCTCTCAAATCAATTCGATTCTCAATTCAACTCGATGAATATAGATTTAATACAAATACTATAGGCAGTTATTTCAGTACTCACTCTCCTAATTCAGCTCTATGCAAAGCCTGATCGGAGATAAAAACCTAGGGCTGGGCGATAAAACGATAACGATATGTATCGCGATAGCAATAAAAAATGCGTTCAATCATTTTTTTTTTTTCTTCGTCGGAAGAAACCAGAGGTTGCGAAGCAAGTTTGGTTACATGAACAAAGGCACTCGCTCTCTGGTAACCTAGCAACGTAGGGAGTGACACGCTAACAGCCAATCATGTAACAGTATCATGTTTGGTTCAGTAACAGAACCGGCGTGGAGTGATACGGGGGAAATGAGTGCCGCAGCGAGCGAGGAGATTGTTGATAAATCGGGGAAACACGTCGGCTCGCCAGTAAGGCAGTTTTTGGGATTTTATAAGTCTGACCGTAGTCAGACCAACGTCGTCTGCAAATTATGCAAGACCGTCGTCCCGACCAAGACTGGTAATACCACAAACTTGTTTTACCACCTTGAGCCTTAATCCTCCGCTGACTGCGCGCGCCTCGTCCGTTTGGGGAAGTGTTTATACTCGCCGCTGTGCGGTTCAACAGGAGGGCGACTCGGAGTAATTGCTCTATAAACCATCAGGAAACAGCGGTGAGAAGTAGTAAAGTACACACGTGACAATGTTTACTTTATTAAACTTTACCAAAACCACACTACGAAGGAATCGTGTAAACCCAGTATTGCTTGTGGCATTAGAACAGAATATACGGATCGGAGAACATGTATACAATTAAATTAACCATCTCTAAACATTTTGTGAACATTTTTATTAAACATGGATCTTTATTTTCATTAAAAGGGCTTATTTCTGCTATTGTTGGCTCATTTTGTAAATATAAGCACTGATTTAGACACGCACACTGTGTGCCGGTGAGATGAGACGTCGTGCATCTCCAGACGCGCGGAAAGTTCACCGGCAAGTGAAATGGGGTTTCGCGCTCTCAGCGTGCACAACCGCCCACTCCGCGCAGGCGTCATTTTTGCCGCATGGACGCGTCGAGTATAAACATTTACATTTTAATTATTTGAGTTTTCTTTGGCTGTGTGACATTTCTGCCTTTATACCTGAGGGGATTATAATCAGAGGAAAGTTAAGTTTAAAATAAAAAGGTTTAAAAACCTCTTAACCTGCGCCCCTATTTTTTTTTATTTTTCTGAAAACTTACCCAAATAAAAATGTCTGCAGCTCTTAAACTCTATGGTCTATATGCATAAATCTGGTCTTATTTTAAACTAGACACTTGAAATTGTGTTACCCAAGAGTGATGATAACTCAAAGTAGTATAAAAACAGTTAAACAAGGAAAATATACATGTAAGTGACTTTTTTTTTTTTTCACTTTTCACTTAGGGAAAAAATTAGAGACTTTAAATGTTAAGGGCCTGAAAATAACCAATATGAAACTGAATGTCTGATCATGTTTTGATTCAAATTTGAGGATGATTCTCTCAAATGTAGCTTCTGTAAGCTTTTATGTCAAGAAAAGACTAGGCGTCCTTTCAAAAAGGCCCTTTATTTCAGAACACTTGTAACTGTAAAGAGTAGTTTTTCATTCAAATAAATCTGCAATAAACGGCTAATTATAATGGATATACAGTTCCTGAAAACTAAAGCAACTATTTACAGAATTTACAAAGTGTAAAAAACTCATTTAGTGGATAAAAGCTGTCTGTCAGAGTCTGCGCGCTCCACTGCGGTGTGTGCGTAAATATAAAAAAAACAAAACAAAAAAAAACAATAATTATCGATAAATCGACCGATATGAAACGCTTATATCGTGATACAGTTTTCAGCCATATCGCCCCGCCCTATTAAAAACCCACTGTCCAGTTTCAGCTATTGGTTCAAAAATGAATAATGTAGTCCCAACACAGCTGGATTAAAGGGATAGTTCACACAAAAATTTAAATCATTTATTCACCCTCAAGTTTCTCCAAACCAGTATGGATCGCTCTCTTATACTGAACACGAATGGTGATATTTTGAAGAACAGTTGATGAGCCCCATTGACTTCAATAGGATTTTTTGTTTCCAAAATATGGAAGTCATTCCATATCAGCCAGTAACCAAAGACTGGATTCCCACTGAGGCTAAACAGGGCTGAGTCTGGTCAGTACCTGGATGGGAGACCTCCTAGGAAAACTAGGCTTCTGCTGGAAGAGGTGTTAGTGAGGCCAGCAGGGGGCGCTCACCCTGTGGTCTGTGTGGGTCCTAACACCCCAGTGATGAGGACACTATAACAAGCACCGTCCTTCGGATGAGACGTTAAACCGAGGTCCTGACTCTCTGGTCATTAAAAATCCCAGGATTAGGGATTAGAGTAGGGGTGTAACCCCGGCATCCTGGACAAATTTGCCCATTGGCCTCTGTTCATCATGGCCTCCTAATCATCCCCCTATCCTGATTTGTTTCATCACTCCGTCTCCTCTCCACCACAAGCTGGTGTGTGGTGGGTGTCCTGGCACAATATGGCTGCCGTCGCATCATCAGGTGGTGCTGCACATTGGTGGTGGTTGAGGAGCACCCCCCCCACTCCCCTTTTAAACACCAGCGGATACAAACAGAAGTTGTTCCCAATCAAGCGGAAGCCATTCCACCATAATTACCTTCTCCAAATTAAGGTAATTAAAAGAAATCTTAATTCTAGCTTTTGCCAAACCTAGCCGCGTTCTCTCTTTTCCCCAAATGCACCTCAGTGGGAGGATGAAAGCACAGGAAACGTCTTCAGAGATCTCAAACATCCAGATGGCTCTTCCAGAAGGGTCTGACTCTTGCCATTTTTCAGCTAGGGAAGCAAAATGCAAGCTTACGACATCCTGAGAGCGCAGGAGAAATCTGACAAATGAAGATATGCAATGATGTGAGTAACTTAAGCCAAGTTTCCATCCACTTTTTCCACGGTTTTGTTAAAAAAAAGTTTATCGTTTAAAAGTTTAGAACTGAAAGAAACCCTTAAGACACAACGTAAGCTTGTTGTGAACTACACTGCCTAAATGTAAGCTTGCTCAGAAATGGTGACAAAAAAATAACGTCTAATTTTCTCAAAATAACGTCATTTAAATAAACAAATATTCGAATACAATATTTTGGGAAAATGCCCATCCCTAGCGCTAACCTGTGCGTTTATACGACGATAGATAGTTTCTCTCAAATGAAACGGTAAAATGCTGATGAAGTGACTCTCAGAGCGGCTCTGGAGATGAAGTTCATGCGTTCATGCCCTCATATAGTGAGACTCAGAACATGCAGGATTCATAATTAAATGGTATTTCTGCAGTTTAATATTCACAGACACTATATCGTGATTTGACTTCCGCGTAGGGTTGGTTATCATTTGGGTTTTTTACAATACCGGTGACAAGCCAGTACTTTTAATAAAATAAAGAGCCACAAATAGATGGTGGATGACAATAAAGAATGGCTTTTTATTTAATCGTTTTATATCAATTTATTAACTTTATACTTAAATATATATATATATATATATATATATATATATATATATATATAAATATATATATATATATATAATACAAATACAAACACAAACAAATGCACTTAAATTCACAGTAAAACCTAACCCTACTACAACAGGCCTAATTTAACACTAAATAACAGTTACTAATAACAGCAAAGTATTGTTGGTATGCTACAAACCATCTTCAAGGTTCAGCTTTATTTTGCAGAAATATGACCATATTCTCTGGCTAAATATTTTAGAACACATCGCCTTATTGTTTCCATGGCGACGCGTCACGCTTCTCACATGACGCACAGCTGCCACAACAGCGCTGTATCACAGATGTAGGCTATCGGTTTTATTACATTTAGATTTTTTTTATTCAAAATACACAAACTTGTCATGAACTATCTGATATTCTGATTTTCAAATATGTGTAAGTGAATGTGTGTTAGCTGATCTATAATGCGTGATGGGCGCCGCCATGTTAGTTTGCGCCTCAGAGAATCGGATCTGTCGGATTTACATCACGTCTCATGCTGTCAAGTGACCGGTGAACTGGGAGAAGAACAGAGTAAACTATATAATGTGTATTTGATATAAATAAGACACGTAGTCAAATTATAACTGTCTGAAATTATTATTATTGCCTCCATAGACATCAGTGTGTGTTTTTGCTACTTGTGTGCATTGAAATGTCTGAAAACTAAATTAAACATTATGTGGTTGAAAACACTGAATAGATGTGATGTGTGACAAGCGCTGAGAGCATCGGTCTCGGTTTCTGGCTCGGCGCCAGCCAAAGTTTCAATTTACATTTACATTCAAAGTTTTAGGTACATTTCGGTACCCAACCCTACTTCCGCGTCATACAGTAAATTCCATTTTTATGCCAGGATTCCATGAATCCATCCACGTTTTCCACCTCGTGGAAATCATAGGTCCCTACATTAGCACACACACTTGCCTTCACTTATGAACACGCATGCATTACTGATGGTGAGAGTGGCCGTATGTCTCTGCTGTCATCTAGCCAAAAGCTCCGTGTTTAGATGGCACAAGAAAGCCTGCCATATCTGCGTCCTTGGTCACAATCACACAGCCGTCGGGTCACACAGTCATCAGATCCGGGATGATGCGTGTCCGTCCAGCGGATCCTCTGGCTCAACAGGAGTTTGCAGCAGATTGTGCCTGAGGAAATTGGATTGGTGCATGTGTGACTTTTGAGTTTAAGTTGACATGAAAAGGGCAAAAGGAAGGGAAAAAGTGTGGGCTTTGGCATCATGTGACACAGCTTGGTTACGTTTTTTGTCTTTCGCGCACACTCTGCCTTAACGAGCAAGTGAATATGACTCACGCAGTCAGGCAAGAAAACCAAGCAAATTTCTTCATGACCTTTGACCCCCCCACCTGCCTAGCTCATACGACAGATGCTCGGTCATAAAAATATAAGTTTTGGGATGCCTGCCTTTACATGCACATGAACTTCCCATTCTTAATCCGTAGGGTTTAATATGGAGTTTGCCCACCCTTTGCAGTTCTAACAGCTTCAACTCTTCTGGGAAGGCTTTCCACAAGGTTTAGGAGTGTCTTCTAGAAGCACATTTGTGAGGTCAGGCACTGATGTTGGACGAGAAGGCCTGGCTCCAGTCTCCGCTCTAATTCATCCCAAAGGTGTTCTATCGGGATGAGTTCAGGACTCCATGCAGGCCAGTCAAGTTCCTCCACCTCAAACTCACTCATCCATGTCTTTATGGACCGACGCTTTGTGCACTAGAGCGCAGTCATGTTGGGATAGGAAGGGGCCGTCCCCAAACTGTTCCCACAAAGATGGGAGCATGAAATCATCTAAAATGTCTTGAAGCATTAAGAGTTCCTTTCACTGGAACTAAGGGGACAAGCCCAACCCCTGAAGAACAACCCCACACACATAATCCCCCCTCCACCAAACTTTACACTTGGCACAATGCAGTCAGGCAAGTCCTGTTCTCCTGGCAACCGCCAAACCCAGACTCGTCCGTGGGATTGTCAGACAGAGAAGCGTGATTGGTCACTCCAGAGAACACGTCTCCACTGCTCTAGAGTCCAGTGGCGGCGTGCTTTACTCCACTGCATCCCACGCTTTGCATTGCACTTGGTGATGTAAGGCTTGGATGAGCTGCTCGGCCATAGAAACCCATTCCATGAAGCTCTCTACGCACTGTTCTTGAGCTCATCTGAAGGCCACAGAAGTTTGGAGGTCTGGAGCTATTGACTCTGCAGAAAGTTGGTGACTTCTGCGCACTGTGACCCTCAGCATGCGCTGACCCCGCTCTGTGATTTTACGTGGCCTATCACTTCATGGCTGAGTTGCTCTCAATTGCTTTTTATAATCCCACTAACAGTTGAGCGTGGAATATTTAGCAGTAAGGAAATTTCAGAAATGGACTTATTGCACAACCTATCACGGTCCCACGCTTGAGTTCACTGAGCTCCTGAGAGCGACCCATTCTTTCACAAATGTGTGTAGAAGCGTCTGCATGCCTAGTGCTTGATTTATACACCTGTGGCCATGAAGGGATTGAACACCTGAACTCAGTGATTTGGAGAGGCGTCCCAATACCTTTGGCAATATAGTGTATATCTAATATGGGAATAATACTTTTTCACATTATATTAGGGATTCTCCAAACACTCGTCTGTAAGGACGCGCATATTCTCTAGATGCATGAAAATGCAAGAGGATAGATGAGCCAGGATTAAATAACAAAACCAACTCCAAATCCCATAATGCACCTGTGCGCACATGAGATTTAATCAGTCAGAGCGAACAAGCCACCTGCTGCTCCATCTATAATGTGTGCCCATCTGCTGGCATCTGGGAACAGCAGCGGGACTGCAGGGGTCATGCTTACCTTGACTGGAAATTAGTGGAATGGTTCACAGAATACAAATCACTCCAATATGGATTAGGGTCGTGATAGACGATGATATTGTGTAATGACAATGGCCAGAGATATGATCAAAAGCATCAGCTATCAGCGATATCAACAGGACTTGGCATTTCCAATTAATGTATTAAAGGGGTCCTATTATGCTTTTCCACTTGTCGACTTTAGTTAGTGCAAGCATAAAAAAGACCTGCAGGGCTACAAATCTCAAAGATATTTTATTCAACAGAATCCCCTTTCCAAGAACTACACGTTTGGACTACAAGACGTTTTTTCTGGATCTTACGACGTTTCCAAAACTAATTTGTTTGACCGTTCTAAGACTGACAAAAGTGGTTAAAATGTTTCTGAACATTATAACCCCAACGTTTCACAAAAAAAAAAAAAAAAATGCTGAGTTATTTTAACCCAAATTTGGGTCAAATATGGACAAACCCAAACTTTGGGTTAAAAATCTAATGTAAAAATGTAACCCAATGGCTGGGTTTGTGCATATTTGACCCAAATTTGGGTTAAAATAACCCAGCATTTATTTTTAGTTATCTGTGCGCTGTACATTTTACCGAGAACAGCTTCCAGAACCTAAGAGAGTACAAAGTTCCCACTTTGTCGGGACAATCCGTTGTTTGTAAATCACAACTTGTTGATGACAAATTGTTGAAAAAAACAAATAATTGTATAAAAAAATGAAAAATTAATGAATTGATTAATTTAATTAAGCAATTAATTAAATTAATGTAATAATATCAACATATTCATTAATTTAAGCAATTAAATTAATTTAATTTAAATTAATTTAATTTCAAATAAATGAAAAAAACAAATTGTTGTGCTTCTTGCAAAATAAAGAAAACAAACGATCCGCAGCCTCTCTGTCAAAGACATTCATTCAGATTCTCTTCAGAAAAGGACCTATAACTTAGTAAATAGATTTTAAATAAATGTAAATCAAATCAAAAACAAATATTCTGTGTTTATGTAATCTGTTTGAAAAGGGCGAGATGTGAGTCGTTCGCGAGCGTCTAATTATCTTCTCATTACCCGCTAATGCGCCACGCCCACGGAGCGCGCGTTCTTTTGAGATTCAAATCTGACGCGCTCCACGAGAGTAGAGCCGACGCCCACATCAACTCAAACACATCGACACTTCACATCGGTTTGAGACACGGTGAGGAATAATCCTGGAATATTTTACCTCAGAAAAAGCTGTTTATTTCTAAGAGCAACAGATCCAGGCGAGGATTGTGAGGTAAGTTTATTCTGTTAGCGTCTGTGAATATTAAACGCAAAACACCGTTTAAATATGAATCCTCCTGCTACATAAAATGTCATAGATGCAAGACTTTTTAGACAAGATTTATTTGGCTTGTTTTGGCCAGATTATGAAGTGTTTAGGCTATTCTAAGTGTAACATCAATAAAGCTTTTATTAGCAAATGTCTGCTCAGATGCTATAAATATAGTACGGAAATGATTTTGACCACTTCATTAAGTTTTGTTTTGTAGAAAGCATTTATTTAAAGTGAATTTCGTTTTGAATAAATTGTATCTTAATTTTAAATCAATGTTTTTAATATATTTGCTTCTCATTTAATAAGCAGCAAACATAACAGACAATAGCCGTAGCGCTGACGTGATCATGCATTGCACGCGCGTCTCATAAATGAACCGAAACTCCAGATGATATTTGAGTATTGTGTGTATCGGATAGTTTACAAAATCAAATGGTTCAGAAAAGGTTTACCACTGAAATAACTGGGGAAAAAGTGTCCCAATCAACCTGAATTCACCCTATACTCTTTGAAATCATAATTGAGTTGCATTGTGTTGTTTTAAATCCCAAATGTTTTACTTATAACGTTAATCATTACCAACTATTCAGTTATTTGTATTTACTAAATACTGAATACTGTCACAATATTAGTTTTTTTAGTATGAGACTTTTCAAAAACATAAAAAAAAAAAAAATAGTACACTGCCAAAAATGCTCTTAGTATTGTCTTGTTTCTAATCTAAATTGCTAAAAAAAAAAATTAATAAAAAAAAAAAAAAAAAAATCTTGTTTTGTTGAAAATAAAAATAAATTTAGTTTTTGCTTAAAGCAAGCAAAATTATCTGCCAATGGGATTGAAAACGTGTTCCTCGCTTCTGTCCCAAACAGAAAAAGATTATTTTTCCTACCCCATTGGCAGATATTTTTTCTTGCAAAATCTCACTTAAATTTAGACTTCCCCCAGAAAACAAGAACAAATACCTTGTCATTTTATTTATCTAGTAAATTAATCTTGATTTAAGAATTTTTGATGTTTGGAATGAAAACAAGAAAAAGATGCTAAATAAGAAGAGCATTTTAGCAGTGTAGTCAAATCTTTTGACAATTTCAAATATAATAGGCCTTTGTTGACTACAGTCTAAATAAACTACAACAAAATATATTTATTTTGTCCTGTTGCTTGGCTCTCAGTCACACACCTGAGCTCATTCATTATGCGATCTTTTGTTCTCTCAGGTGTAATTCACAGCATTATTCATGAACATTCAAGCCTTTGCGAAGAAAGTGTCTTACTAAATGTAAATCAATGTATTGTTTTATGTGAATTAGCAGTCTCAATGACTCTCACATCAGTTTGAAGCAAAAACTCTAGGCAACATCACCCATTAGTCTAAAGTCTTGTGGACACATCTATTGTGTGTTTTGAGGCATTCATTAAATTTTTTTTAGTTGTTTTCTCAAAAGCCATGCATAAACATTGTGTCAAAAATACAAGCATGTACATACTATTATGGTATTATCGAATAGTGTGATTTATTCATGCAAGTCGCGTCTGGTGTGAACACACAGTTACAGTTTGCATTACTCCTGTATGACCAAAAATGATGGCGTATTTGAAGTTAACAGCAAGTGATCGCGCCGGCGCCTACATGACAGTAAGCACGCTCTCCACACAAACACTCGGTATGCGCCTAATAATAGTGCACATTTATCTAGGTTAACATTAGAGCGAGAGGACTTACTACTACTGGAGATTGATGGATTGGATTTCCTGCGTTAACAATCGGTCCGTCACAGGCTGTGTGATTTCGCCACTTCCTGTGTTTATTTTCTGCGACTAACCAACTAATTAAGGTTAGTCGACTATTAGGGGACATCCATAGTGGACACTGATATATTTTTGACCATTCAAGCGCAATAATCCGCGAATAAGAACTAAATTTCCATCACATGCTGTGGCTTAACTCTTTTTAACACCAAGCATGCCCCACGCTTTATATTTCAACAACTTTAATCCATCATGCACTGCACAGAATATAGGAAATTAAGACACAAATTAAGAATAAAAAGTAATAAAATGTGGTATCATACCGTTTTTAACATCAAGGTATCGCAATACTTTTCTCATACCGGCATATTGTGCAACACTATATTATACAAATAGTTATACAATTAAAATGATGTAATAATAACAGTCTATAATAAGGTCTTCAATGAAAATTAAGAGCAGCTTTATTTAAAAAAAACAACTTAACATGAAATACTTATCGTTTTTGAATTGATGTCAACATTTTGATAAATTAAACCATTAAAAATGGAATTCAGAAAATAAAACTAGATTTCATATGGCCCTACATACAACAACAAAGACAACTGGAACTCTTACATCTAGACGTCAAGCATCATTGACAAAACAATCCACAATCTGAGGCATTATTTCTCAGTCGTCATCTTTATAATGGTTATTCTGACGGGACGTGAAAAAAATCCCAAAGGATCTTCCATTCAAGTGAGGAATTATACACAGGGGAGGACTATGAGAAAAATAATGGAACAGCTGTCACACTTTCTGCAAGATTTGTCACTCAAGTTTGCAAAGAACCCAAAGGTCAAGGCAGAGGAAGATAGAGAACCGAAATCCAGACAAGACCGACCCACACAGCTGAAAATGCAGAAAGAGCCAGAGAGTAGGCGGGATATGGAGACACGGTCACGTAGAGCAACATGACAACCCTCCCAAGAGCCAGAGATCATGTGATTGATGGCCACTCAGGCCTGTAAGACTGATGGAGTTACCGCTTTAGGAAGGCCATCAATGATCATATCCCATGTCCCTTGGGTGGCATCACTGCGATCGTGTTTTTGACCTTCAGTAGGACATTCACGACACCAGCAGCTCAACCTCCCAACCCAACTATTACTCAGGGTTTGGGCTCCAGACGTCGATGATTCCTCAAATCGTGCATTGTTGAGGAGAGCGTGTTCTTATATTAAGTGATCAGTCGCATTATTTTCATCTGCTGGACGATACAACAGAGCAATTACCAATTGACAGGTGAAAAATCGGTTGAGTGGTTGTGGAGGAGTCCAGTGATGTCAAAGGGGTGCAGCCCAAATCCCGGAAGTCTGTGGCTGCAGCTGGCCGTCGACCATAGAAGGGCGACCTGGAGTGTCGATCGAGCCCAGACGGAGAGACGGACCGCGGAGGCGATGAAGGAGTGGTGGGTCGAGGTGGAGGTGTGGGCCTCTAGGATGAGGCGCACAGAGTGAGCGGCAGGGGCAGAGCCGAGGAGCTGGACAACGCCAGTGGTGCCGACGGATCCAGGGGCCTGGCCGCAACCAGCGATGGAAGAGGCAGGGATACGGGCAGAATATTTCTGGATGGGACTGGCGAAGAAGATGAGAGGGTGGGGACTTTGATGGGAAAAGGATCCGCGTAGACTCCGGCTCTGGTTCTGGTTCTGGTTCTGGAATAACCCCAGTGGGCACCTCAGGCTCGCCAGCTACGGAAGAGAGGCCGCCGTTCCGGAGCATCCAGGCCAGGTACCCCAGATATGGTCTGCTCTCTGGACGGAGAAGGAGGTGCAGAGTGGGTGAGTCCATCGTAGTTTTCTTACTCGTATACGAGTGGTGAGTTATTCTGTCACGGATGAAGGGAAATGAAGGCAGCTTCACAATAATTCAAGTTTAATGATAGGCTGGCGGAAACGTAACAACGTATAACACAAGAACTTGTGTGTACACAAACAATAAACTAGGGCTGCAACAACTAATCAATAAAATCGATAATGATTCTCTTTAATCGGGTCTGCTCTCTGTACGCAAATCTTCCTCCCGTCGCGCTAAATGACAGCACTGAATAATGCATTTTTATGGACAAAATGTGCATCTAAAAATAGTGGAGTGGAAACAGAGTGAGCTGATGCAGGAAAGGTACACGATCCAAGTGCCCAAAACATGAAGTTTATTTTAAGCTTCAAGCGAATGCATTAGTGTAGCGTTTAACACACCCGGTGTGGCGGGATCGCGCATGCGCGTCAAACAGACAGAACGCAGTAGAGCGAGCGCAAAAACATTAATTTAGCGGAAACATCTGCTTTAGGCGCTAAATTTAAGTTTAAAAGTCAACATGTAATTCAAGTATTTTATGAGAGTATTAACTGTAAAGGGATAACAGCGTGTAAGAGAATATAAATGCAAGACAGTAACAGGTTATGTGTCCATAGATAGTGTGTGTGTGTTTGTTTGTGTGTGTGTGTGAGTGAGACAGAACATTCCTCTTGAGTGGCAATTTTTTTTTTCTTTAATATCATTTTAAATGTACATTATTGCACATAATGTAGGCTGTAGGCAACTAATCGATTATCAAAATAATCGTTAGTTGCAGCCCTACAATAAACAGGAAACAGGCGGGAACTTAAATACAGAGAGAATGAGGACACTAACCGGGAACAGCTTCCAAGACTTAACTAATAATGACGGTTACTATGGTGACAGACGAGATCTAACGCAGACAAGACAGAACTGAACAATTACTTCTAAATGTTGTTGTTAAACAAGCCTAAAACGTATGCAATATGTATTAAAAACAATATAAAATATGCTGTACTGTAAAATATGATCAAAAATAAAGGAATTATGAAAGTCAAGTATTTATTTTTTATTTTTTTATTTAGAGGATTCAAGTTAATCCGTAGACAAATTCATGTATGAAGTAAAATAAAAAAAGAATCAACTATGCTGGGTTAAATAAACAACCCATTTTGCTGGGTAAAATTAACCCAACACGTGTTCTGCCCTATACTGACCCAGCCCTTGGGTTGTTTAGAGGAGCATAAACTCTGAAGGACGACTTGCACAAAAGTTTAATAGTTGCACTGTATTACGAGCAATAGTTGACATGGCAAACGCCACTAAATATAAATGTATATTCCACTGCCCTGATTCTAACACGCTGTATATATATGTTGCCGTTTCCCACTTTATCAGTAAATCCAGCTCCAATATGAGAATTGGATCAACCTCTGCATCCTCACACAGGCAATCTCTCGGGATGCGACAGGCGAATGTGACACTGAAAATCCTGGTTCTGGAATTCTGATGATAAGGTGAGACGATGTTCCCCACAACTCATTTATGTTAATCCCGTTTATTCCCACCCCTACACTTGCTCTGCATGTCAGGCTTGACTCGAGAGTGGCTGTGGGACCGACATCAACATATACAGCCGTATGACCGTAACACTGTATGCTATATTACATCTCACCCACGGCTGTAACGTATACAAACCAAAATAATAATAAAATCGCACTAAAAGACAGTAATGAAAAACCAATCACATTATCCAAATCTGCATAATGTGTCAATAAGTTTGCCAATGACTGCCAATCAAACCACTCAACCCCCCTAATGACAGACATATTTACATTATATGACGTTCAACAACATATACAGATTTAGCTCAGCACGTTACATTTATTCAGTCTGAAAGAGATCATACCGAACCGCGCGTTACATGGATCGAACTGCTCACGTGATTTCGGTCCAACTTCCCACTTCTGAAGTCCTTATTATGAGCTCATCGCGCTCAAATTTGGACTTGATGCGATCATGCCCTATTTTTTAACTAGGAATTCCGATAGCACGTGAGGGAAGCATCCAACATACATAGTTTACAAAAACATACATTTCATAATTTAACCTACTTTAGTAACATTCAGCTAATTTTGATTAAAACTATCCAACTGGACTGCGTAACACACGACCAACCGTCGAGTTTAACGGACACGTCAGCTCCAAGTTCTGCTCACGTGATATCGGACATTTCCTACTTCCCACTTCTGAAGTCGTTATTACGAGCTCGTCGCGTTTAAATTTTGACTTGAGAGGGCGTAGGAAACTAGTATTTAGTATTTAGGATAATTCCCAATTCCCCATGGCATTAATTATTGTAGTCTTATCCAACACATACAGACAAGACATTAGCTATATTAAGAGTTCACAAAAACATACATTTAATAATTTTTACATTTAACTTAACTTAGTAACATTTAATTCGCCAATTCTGATTAAAAACGCGCTAATTTTAACTGCGTTACCGTCGAGATCAACGGAAACGTCAAAATCCAGTCAGGTCTTTCTCTTACCTGTGGCGCCGTGAGTACACGGGCATTTCTCAGAGATATCGGGATGATCTGACCAGCGGAGTACACAGAGACATTGATCTTCACTTGACATCCAAATAAAAGTAGTTATAAGCTGTACTTTACTCCGGTTTATGGACGCGCATTAAGAGAACCAAGCGTCCGTTGAGCTGCGCGAGAGAGCAACTGATTCCCACGCGCGCGCTCTGACTGGGAGTGTTTGCGCGCCAATCGCGCGCCTCCCGCCTTTTCTTCTTACAAGAGGCTCGCTCATTCAGTCCGTGTTTGTGTTTGACAACCGTGTTCACTATCAAGGGTGACTACAACTAGTGCGCAAGGGCGGATACTGTCTGAGCTCACAGCCTTCAGTTACCCATGGAAGCACATTTGTGCCACAAGCTTAATTACGACATACAAAGTCATAATTATGACATAAAAAGCTAAATTATGACATGAAATGTTGAAACTATGACATAAAATCAAAGTGGTAACACATACAAAGTCATAATTATGAGATCGAAATTATGATTTTCTATGCCTGTCATAACAGTATGTCATAATTTTGACTTTTTAACTCATAATTTCTACATTTTAATGTCACAACTGTGACTTTTTAAGGCAAAATTTCAACGTTTCTTGTTTGCCAGAATTATGACAAAAGCTAAAATGCTTTTAAAAATGGCATAAAAAGTAGAAATTATAATATACTATGACATGAAATATTGAACTTATGAGATAAAATCAAAGTAATGACACATACAAAGTCATAATTATGAGATTTAAATTATGAGTTTATGCCTGACAAAACAGTATGTTATAATTTGGACATTTTATGTCATAATTTTGACTTTTTAAGTCATACTTTCAATGTTTCTTGTAAAGTCATAACTTTATAGTATGTCATAATTATGCTTTACAGTCGCATGATTCATCATCTAATGTGGCAGAAATGGGCTTTATACTAACTCTTGTAACCATTGTGACAGATAACCATAGTAGCTAAATATCAGCTTCATACTTAAAGGAAATCATTTTTTATTCTAAGTTGAGTATTTTGAGATGCTTTCATCATCTGAATGTGTTCAGAACCCCTCTATATAAATATATAAAGGTTACAGGAGTGAAACCAGTTGGCAGTTCTGTTGATGTACCACACATCAGACGAACTGGCTCTCAAAATGAGTTTTTAACTTCTAAATGTCCTGTATTCAAACAGTATCGACACCAAGGTCGTGGGTTTCATTCACAGAGAATGCATGAACTATTAATTAATGCAATGTAAGTCACTTTGAATAAAAACATTTGACAATGCATGTAAGTTATTATGACCATTGGACTGACCACAGTGCACTGGTTAGATTTATATTTATGCCACTTTTCATCTGTGAAATAGGCACAATGTCCATTTTGAATTAGGCTGGATCCGAGGGTTTTAAACAATATTTATGCAAGAACAGAGCAAAGCTGATGGTCCCTGCACCATATTTAATGGATCTTTTAGCTTTAGTTCACACACAGTACGAATATGAAGATTCCTTTGTCACAGATAAACACATCACATCCGATCCAGTCCCACGCACTAATCCGGACTGTATCCCCCACACTCTCTCGGCACACTAGTGCTCTTTATCCCCAGGCACAAGGCATCCCTATGCATTAGACATCAAAGACACTTGAGATCTCTGCTCAGATGCTGCTAAGAGAAAAATTTGGGGAGGAAAGGCAGAAAATGAAGCGTCTGCCCTCCATCTGCCATCTGCCTCTGCTGTGACAAGAGTTTCATGAATTCCACATCACACCGTATCCACAACAATCAGTCTGAAGACCTGATGTCTAAATCTAGCATCTGAGTTTATTGGTGGAGTAGAAGCTGGTGAAATCAAGAGCTGATGGCTGACCTTCTATAGATGTTCATATCATATCTGGCTGCAATCAAGCAAAACTCAACAAACAAAAGCTGTAATTTAGAAAATGTTTTCACAATCCTTCGAATATACAAGGATTGTTTGTTGTAATGATGATATGTGACAATACAATTTCATGTAGCAAATGTATTAAATACCCAATTATTCAATATACATTGATCAAACGTATTAGCGTGTAGCGCTGAAACCCTATTGTTATTGTTAGGATTTTCAATGAGCAACATTCTGCCCTAAAAGTGTCCGGACAGACCAAACCGTAAGTTGTAGAAACTTGAAACTTGGAGGGATAGTAGTACCCACCTCGTCTACAAGACCACCAATTCTCGCCCCAATCGGCCTGACGGTGGCGCTACAGCGATCAAAAGAATGAAATCGCCCATAACTCCTAAACCATTTGCTGAAAAATCTACTTTTCAATCAACCTCAACAAAGCCAGTGTAGTACAATTCTCTGGACTCTCTAGGTCAATAATTATCCACAAAAAAAAAAAAAAAAAAAGTAACTTTACTCTTTGGATAGCTATAACATCATTTTTAAAAATGGGCGTGGCCAAGTGTACACAAAAGCCTATAATTCCTATTTGGAGCCTATATGGAGATCGGGCCATAGGTGGCAATATAACAGGTTTTAAAAACATACATTTCCTTACCTGTACTGGCTGTAAATGGACATTCCATCCCTGATCTATGGTTACAGGCTTGCTAAATAAAGCATAATACCTTTTTGCGTATATTCTTAGAGACCTTAAAGCGATTAAACCCTGTTGATTGCTGCTTGCAGCTATAAAGAGGGATTTATCTATTGGTGCTGACTGTAAAACTGGCACTATGCAGATTAACACTTCTATTAAATGGCCAATTAATCAGACATAGTTATCAGCTGATGCAGATAATCTCAAAATCTGACTTATGTATTGTTTAGTAATAGAAAGCTTATTTCATGTTTAAGGTGTCTTGTCTGTTCTTTAACCACTATTTCCCAAAGAGGTCTATGGAGAAAGATGCATTTTGATGTCAAATAGTGTGGTTACAGTATTGACCAGCAGGGCTAACTGGACTATACTAACCAGCCAAACCTTGAGCTAACGAGACTCGGAGTTGAAACGTAGTAAGTAGTAACATTTAAAGGCACACTATGTAGTTTCGCCGCTAGACGTTGCCTATTCAAAACAAAGGCGTAGCTTGATGATGCCGAGATGCAGAATCTTGGGAGTTGTCGTCTTTACCTCTACAGCTGGTGGGAAAGAATCAGGATGGGCAGAAATCATGTTGATGGATGAGATTATTAACGTTACTGTACGAGTGCTGTGGAGCTGAATGAGACCGCTGGAGCGATTGCTAATGAGAGACGAGCGCGACACACGAGTGCTTCCGCTTCTTCCGCTTCTTCCGCTCATGCCTATGTGGGGGAACGCAGTGCTGTTTTATCATATCACACACATTTGAGTGTGTTGAAAGTTATATTATAATGTGCGCTACTATGAGACATGGCAGTAAGCTAGATCAATATTAGAATATCATATTAATAAATGCTGGATGGCTTGTGTTGCTAAATGGCATGCAATTAATTTTAAAACATATTGTATGATGGAGAAAATGCTGTATTACTATACAATAATTAGTTTTCTGTCTATTAATAATCCAAACAGTTGGTCACCTGTCTAATAAAACACATCATATAATAAAGCATCTTTGTGTTTCCATGGTTTCTACACAATAACACCGGAGGGTAACGCGGGTATGATGTCACTAATAGGCGACGCACGGTCCGTGTCCTGGTTAAAATCGCTTGTTTCTCTGGATTTAAACATTCTTGGAATAACATTTGGGATCATGTAAGTACACAAGTCAACAAGATATATAACACTGTTCTAGTGGTTTTTGGATATTTTAATCCAAAAATCTTACATATTGTGCCTTTAAAAAATGTTTCTACTTAAAACGTTTCAGAAAAAAACACTCCATGATCGATGTATAAATAATGTTTTTGCGTTTTAACGTTTTGAGAACATAAAGACCAGATAACTTTGCATGAACGTTCTATTAATGTTACTGGTAGAACGTTTGTTCATAACTTTGAGAAAACCTTGCCAGAATCTGAATCGTTCTGAGAATGTTCACTGTTATCTGGGATGTTCAGAGTCACTATATCTCAGTGCTGTATGTTTCACACTGACGCAAATCACAAAATAAATTAAAAAACCTGATGGAGATGCTGCACCGCATGCATAATGCAAGCTCACTTTCCACTGAGAGTGTTTGCCACATAATTGGCTCCCATACTGTCTATTGTCTGTGTGTTTTCGATTCTATCTCCTCCATCTCTCTTGCTCTGCTCTCCCTGGCTTCTTTTATTGATGATTAATCTTCCATATCTGCCTCTCTGTTTCTCATCTTCCTCTCAGAATCACTTGCACCTCTTTCGATCTTTATCTGTGTTTCTCTCTCTCCCCTGATATCACTTCTATTTTCCCTCTCTTTCTGCATCCTCCTTTATCCCCGTGTTTGTTTTCCAAGCTCTCGTTTTCCATCTTAGTCCTCGAGGTTAAGAGGTTTTCTTCTCTGTCACAGAACTGGAGCTCATCATCCCACGGCCTCACGCGCTGCAAAGAGACAAATAAATTAAGAGAGAGATGGCAAAGAACAAACAGTTCTTATCACCTCTGACTGTGGGCGAGACAATTCACCACACATCTCAGGAGAAAAGATAAAAGGTAGTTTAATATTCTCGGTTGCAGAATCTGCATGTACGGAGTGAGATATAAAGTGTAGCATTCAGATGTACTACATCCGCCATGTTGTTACTGTCACTTCACTGCCATTCATAAATCCTCTTGCATGGCCTCATGGGATATTAAAGTGTCCATCAGATGCACACTTCAGAATCTCAATGGAAGGTCATCTGGGTACGTTTCACCCATTTCAGATGCAGTGCATGTTTTCACTGTTATACACTAGGGGGCACTGTTACGCATCTTCTGAAAGAGTACAGACTCTGAATCAAAACACGGGGGACGAGGAAGCAGAAACAAGCGATAGAAGCATTGCTGTCCGATATGTAAAATAACGAGATCATTAGACATTAAAAAGCATATAAATCAAAACTGCCTAACATTTCCAAATTAAATGACGAGTTCCATCTGTGTTTTGATCATAGTTCTGAATCTACAAAATGTAAATTTTCTCAGATTTTTGTTCAAAATGTTGTTGTTTTTTTATGAAACTTACCCACATTCAAGTGTTGATAAAAACATACTCTGTCAGTTTAAATCTAGACTAAAAACGCATCTCTTTACTATGGCTTACACATAAAACATTATCAATCTCTATTATTCAAATCAGTAAATGATTGTTAGGCTGCATTAACTAGGTCAGCCGGAACCGGGAACACTTCCCATAACACCTGATGTACTCGTTACATCATAAGAAGAATGGCATCTACGCTAATGTTAGTCTCTCTGTTTATCCCGAGGTTTACTGCAGTCAGCCGGATCCGGGCCGTATCCAGATCAGATGGTGGACCAGCGCCTGGACATGACCAACTCATCCCTGAAGTGTCTGCAGAGAGCGTGTCACATAAACTCCTCCTGTAAATGCTGCATCGACACGACATCCTCATTAAACCCGTCTCTGGCGTGACGACTCCAATCTTTCAAACAATCTTACAAATATCTATTTGCCTAATCTGACCTTTGACCTGTAATGTTGCCAGAATTATAATCATACACTGTTTGTTCGTCGGCCAGAGGAGAACTGGCACCCCGACTGAGCCTGGTTTCTCCCAAGGTTTTTTTCTCCATTCTGACCCTGAAGGAGTTTTGGTTCCTTGCCACCGTTGCCTCTGGCTTTTGGCTTGCTCAGTTGGGGACTCCTAAATCTCATCTATATTACCGATCTGCCCGCATTGACACTATATGATACTTGAAATTAGCTGGATAACATCACCGTTTCACCAGAGCGGCTGTACAACCGAATCAAATTCTGTTGCATTATTTTCCTATTAACAATGTGAAGCTGCTTTGAAACAATTGGACTTGTTAAAAACGCTGTATAAATAAAGGTGACTTGACTTGATAGCATTAGCATAGCACTTGCTGAATCACCATGATGGTAACCCCCCAAAAAAACCAACAATACAGAAACTTTTCTAAACTAGCATAACTAAACATAAAACACTACTAAATCTCCACCTTAACATTAATCTTGCACCAAAAAAAAAAAAAAAAAGAACACTTAATTTTAGCATTTACTCACGCTTTTGTGTGTCATGGCAAAGCATGCTGGGAAAATAGAAATCACAGCCCAGTTTCAGTTAAGTTTAAGTGTGTCTAAATGAAAAGAAACAAGTTCATAAAACTCAAAACAATTCAGATTACTCAAAATGTGTCAGTTTTGTGAACTCAGACGAAAAAGTTCTAAATACTCATAAAAGTTAATTTGATTGAGCGGATGTGTTTAAATTGAGTTGTCTCTACTCAAACCAATTCATTATGTTGAGCGTTAGGGTTTACCTGTCTCTAAAGGTTCAAAATCAATTTCCCTATGGAGAAAATTAATAACATTTTTACTTCTTGTTGCACTATAAGCTCTGTTTCAAAGCCTATAGTGAGCTGTTTTGCAGTCTGCTGTCTATACATGCACCCTCACTGAACTGGCCCTCAATGGACCGATTTGGTACACACTACCAGCAGCTCAAGTGCATATTGATTTCCACAGCATGTTGCTAAGCTAAAAATGCTTTTTAATTAATCTCTCTTTTTAAGTTATATTGTTTTTTCCCCCACATTTATTTCATAGGGCAAGGAGAGAGGGGAACAGACCAGGAAAAGAGGACGAGTCGGGATGTGAACGCGGGTCACCCGAGGCGCAGCTGAACCATATGTCAGCCAGAGCCAGTCATCTCTAATTTAGGATAATCTCCTCTCTTTATACGCTCAGTGTTATTTTAGTATCCTTGAGGTAATTGTGTAGTTTTTATTCATGTTTGAACTAGTTTTCATTATCTTCTGTTTTAGTTTTAGTTGTTGTGTTCTGTCATTTTTAGTAACACTTTACAATGAGGTCTCATTTGTTAAAGGGTTAGTTCATCCAAAAATGAAAATTATCCCATGATTTACTCTCCCTCAAGTCATCCTAGGTGTATATGATATTCTTCAGAGTTATAATAAAAAAAGTCCTGGCTCTTCCAAGCTTTATAATGGCAGTGAATTGTTGTTTCATCTATCCATCATAAAGTTTTAAATATGGATATTTTTCTTACACAAACCCATTGATTCACTTCAGAAGGCCTTTATTAACTCCCCGGAGCTGTGTGGAGCAGTTATATGATGTATGGATGCACTTTGATGGATAGATGCACTTTTATGATGGATGGATGCTCTTTTATGATGGATGGATGCACTTTTATGATGGATAGATGCTCTTTTATGATGGATGGATGCACTTTTATGATGGATAGATGCACTTTTATGATGGATGTATGGATGCACTTTGATGGATAGATGCACTTTTATGATGGATAGATGCTCTTTTATGATGGATGGATGCACTTTTATGATGGATAGATGCACTTTTATGATGGATGTATGGATGCACTTTGATGGGTAGATGCACTTTTATGATGGATGGATGCACTTTTATGATAGATAGATGCTTTTTTATGATGGATGGATGCACTTTTATGATGGATAGATGCACTTTTATGATGGATGTATGGATGCACTTTGATGGATAGATGCACTTTTATGATGGATGGATGCTCTTTTATGATGGATGGATGCACTTTTATGATGGATGGATGCACTTTTATGATGGAGGGATGCATTTTTATGATGGATAGATGCACTTTTATGATGGATGGATGCTCTTTTATGATGGATGGATGCACTTTTATAATGGATAGATGCACTTTTATGATGGACGGATGCACTTTTATGATGGATGGATGCACTTTTATGATGGATAGATGCACTTTTATGATGGACGGATGCACTTTTATGATGGATAGATGCTCTTTTATGATGGATGGATGCACTTTTATGATGGATAGATGCACTTTTATGATGGATGTATGGATGCACTTTGATGGATAGATGCACTTTTATGATGGATAGATGCTCTTTTATGATGGATGGATGCATTTTTATGATGGATAGATGCACTTTTATGATGGATGTATGGATGCACTTTGATGGATAGATGCACTTTTATGATGGATGGATGCACTTTTATGATGGATAGATGCTCTTTTATGATGGATGGATGCACTTTTATGATGGATAGATGCACTTTTATGATGGATGTATGGATGCACTTTGATGGATAGATGCACTTTTATGATGGATGGATGCTCTTTTATGATGGATGGATGCACTTTTATGATGGATGGATGCACTTTTATGATGGAGGGATGCACTTTTATGATGGATAGATGCACTTTTATGATGGATGTATGGATGCACTTTAATGGATAGATGCACTTTTATGATGGATGGATGCACTTTTATGATGGATAGATGCTCTTTTATGATGGATGGATGCACTTTTATGATGGATGTATGGATGCACTTTGATGGATAGATGCACTTTTATGATGGATGGATGCTCTTTTATGATGGATGGATGCACTTTTATGATGGATGGATGCACTTTTATGATGGAGGGATGCACTTTTATGATGGATAGATGCACTTTTATGATGATGGATGCTCTTTTATGATGGATGGATGCACTTTTATGATGGATAGATGCACTTTTATGATGGACGGATGCACTTTTATGATGGATGGATGCACTTTTATGATGGATAGATGCACTTTGATGGATAGATGCACTTTTATGATGGACGGATTGCACTTTTATGTTGGATAGAGGCACTTTTATGAAGAAGATCAACGCCTACATCATCATCATCACAACTTTGGCCCCGCCCACTGGAGTGTTAGTGAGATAATGAGGAGAAAAGAGCAATACAGGATCAGTAGTAAAAACGTGCTAGAAGTTGTCAAGAGAGTTACACGTATAATACAAGCTATTTCATATGCAAAGATGTCAGCCAGTCACAGCAGTGATCGTTTACACTGAAGTATCACAGCGGCCAATCACATCAGTGGGTGTTTACGCTGAAGTCTCACAGCAGCCAATCACAGCAGTGGGTTACATTATAAGTGCACCTCAGGAAACATTATAAAACAATGCTGTTCATGACTCCTTTGAGAGGAGAGACCTTTAGACTATGTCTAAAATCCTAAAATCTGGCATTTAAAGACACTTACTCATCATCCCTCCGGCTCGATGGAAATGTTTGTGCCGCATAATAGAGGAGCACTGTGAGAAAATTTGATGACAAATTCTTCAATGCAATTCAGAAATGAAATTTAATTCAAAAAACATATCACCCAAATTACAGTAAGAAAACACCTGCCTACTAGTCAAAACACCCTTCCAACTGCTCATCAACACAGTAAAACTACTTGCCATCAGCATCCGCACCCCTATAGCATCTTCATCGAGCGCAATAATAGATCTGCCAGGACTTATTGACTAGGTTTGAGTGTTAATTGGCAATTAAGCCCTTCATCCACAGCAGTGCACGCTCACTAACCGCACAGACTCTCTGAAGGACCCGGAGGTTAATTGTCTTTCAGTGCTTGAGAACAGCGCTGTGATCAGTAACTTCAGTTCAGAGATCTTCCCCATTATCTGCTGTGAGATTCAAGATTCAAGATTCAAGAGTTTTATTTGTCACATACACAGTTATATACAGAATATACAACCGGCAGTGAAATGTAAACAGGTCCGCTCCATGGACAGTGCAAATTCACAGTTAAAAACACAAGGAGGAACTTATAATAGAAATAGGATATAAAAAAAAGTATCTATCTATATATATATATATATATATCTATATCTATATCTGTAGAATTATAAATAATCAAGTCAAGAGAAAAAAAAAGGTAACAAATAAGGATAAAGTGGAATAAAAATAATTGAAGTAGACTTTGCAGTGAGTAAACTGTAGACTTATAAATATGTGGTTAACAAATGTATAAAGAGTATAATGTGCAAACAGGTTTATGACAGGTTGTTACACAGTAACAACGAGAACAGAAAGTGCAGTGCAATGTCAGTGTATCGATGTTTATCCTGGCGTGAAGTCACGTGATGTTAAGTGACTGAGTTCAGGAGTCTGATGGCCTGGGGAAGAAGCTCCTCCTGAGTCTCTCAGTTTTGGCCATCAGGCTTGGAGCGCTTACCAGATGGCAGCAGCGTGAAATGAGGGTTTGCAGGGTGATTAGAGTCCTTGATGATCTTGGTAGCTCTACCTTTGCAGCGTTTGGTGTAGACGTCCTGCAGAGACGGGAGAGCTGACCCTGAGATACGCTCGGATAAGCGCCACGACTCTTTGCAGGGCTTTGCGGTCATGACTGGTGCTGTTCCCATACCACGCTGTGATGCACTGAGTTAAAACACTTTCTATCGCCCCTAAATAGAAAGTTTTCAGGATAGCTGGTGAAACCCTGAATTTCCTCAGCTGGCGCAGGTGGTACAGTCTGTGTGACAAGCTCTCATCTTTAACCTCTTAACCTGAAGATCACTGATGATTGGTGTTTACATTCAATGCCCGCCATACTCTTATTTGATCTTTAAAACTGTGCATCATTAGAAAGATGCAGGACAGAAGATTACAACAAAACTTGGTTATAATGACAGTAATTTCTTCGTTAGGTAGATTTGGCGGGGTTGGGGGGCTTAATTAAGTAATTCAATATTTAAATGGGTAAATGTATAATTATATATAAATCTGAGGGGAACATTCTAAAAGTTTGATCCGAATGTTAAACACCTTCGAACCACCATTGGTCCATATGGCAATGACATAATAAGTGGGTGTGGCTCTGAGGCTCCGCCTCTTTGAGGTGTAAATCTTCTCTGGTTAATTTCTTCAGTCTGTCGAGGTCAGACGTGAGTAAAAGCATGAACACAACGGAGAGCCGCTTTATAGTAGAAACTGAAGCTGTAATTCTAATTTAATGAGACACTAGCCAGGTTTCCATCCAAGGATTTTTTTGCCTATTGCTTACACACTTTTTGCTGAATTTGGCTCATTATGTGACAACTCTACACACAAGCCAATCAGACACAGCACTCTGAAATGAAACACTGCAATCAAAACTTACCACTCCTTTCTAAAAAGGAAATTCTTGCAGCAAAACCATACACACCAGCACCATTTGAATTACTCTTCACATCACCAGTGTCACATGTCTGTCTGTTTAGCTGTTGTTTCAGTTGTGTTTTCATCCTGTCACGTCTTAGGCCCCATCCACACGGAGACGCGTTTAACTGTATACGTTAAAATTTTGTATTGTATCAGCGTTTCGTCCACAAGGATCCAGCGTTTTGGGATCATGAAACTGATATTTTTTTAAATCGGGCTCCAGAGTGGATAAATCTGAAAACGGCATCCTTGCGTTTTCGTGTGTACAGCCAATCCATATATTTTGTGAAACGGTGATGTCATCACAACACGAGTTGTTGAGTCGTTTTCATTGCTCTTGTGTGTACGCAGATATTTCTTGAAACTGTAAGTTCTTCCCTGTTCCTCACTCTTTGTCCGGTAACTGTTATGTTTACATTACATTTATGCATTCGGCAGATGCTTTTATCCAAAGCGACTTACATTGCATTCAAGGTACACATTTTTACATTTTGTCAGTTCTTTCTTTCCCTGGGAAACGAACCCATGACCTTGGCGTTGCTTGCACCATGCTCTTATTGTTTGAGCTACAGGAAAGCTGTAAAAGTGTGCTGTCTGTCTGTCTGTCTGTCTGTCTGTCTTCCTTGAGTTGATTCACGATTAACTGTTTGGAACTTGATTCTTTGGTATTCGTCTTCCTGCCTGCACTATACCGTGACAACCAGCAGCACACTGAGGGCTTTATATAAAACACTGCAGTGTTTCTATTTTTATTGTCATTTTTTCAGACTCAGTCTTCTGTAAAACTCAAACTTAGTTTTTACAACAAACAAAAAAACATTCTTACAGAAATAAAGAAAAATCGAAATCAGAAATCATCAAATTTAGCAACTAAACAAAAGTTAAAAAACAAAACAGTTACTGGATAAAGTGTGTGTGTGTGTGTGTGTGCTTGTTTATGTGATTTATGAGGACACAAATCTGAAAACTACATGGATATTACACTGGTATTACAACGTAAACGTGGTTCGTGAGGACATTTCCTGTGTCCTCATATTTCAAATAGCTTTAAAAACACACTAAACAATGTTTTATTAAAATATAAAAATGCAGAATGTTTCCTGTGATGGGTAGGTTTAGGGGTGTGTGTGTCTGTGTGTGTGTGTGTGTGTGTGTGTGTGTGTGTGTGTGTGTGTGTGTGTGTGTGTGTGTGTGTGTGTGTGTGTGTGTGTGTGTGTGTGTGTGTGTGTGTGTGTGTGTGTGTGTGTGTGTGTGTGTGTGTGTGTGTCTGTGTGTGTGTGTGTGTGTGTGTGTGTGTGTGTGTGTGTGTGTGTGTGTGTGTGTGTGTGTGTGTGTGTGTGTGTGTGTGTGTGTGTGTGTGTGTGTGTGTGTGTGTGTGTGTGTGTGTGTGTGTGTGTGTGTGTGTGTGTGTGTGTGTGTGTGTGTGTGTGTGTGTGTGTGTGTGTGTGTGTGTGTGTGTGTGTGTGTGTGTGTGTGTGTGTGTGTGTGTGTGTGTGTGTGTGTGTGTGTGTGTGTGTGTGTGTGTGTGTGTGTGTGTGTCTGTGTGTGTGTGTGTGTGTGTGTGTGTGTGTGTGTGTGTGTGTGTGTGTGTGTGTGTCTGTGTGTGTCTGTGTGTCTGTGTGTGTCTGTGTGTGTGTGTGTGTGTGTGTGTGTGTGTGTGTGTGTGTGTGTGTGTGTGTGTGTGTGTGTGTGAGAGAGAGAGAGAGAGAGAGTGTGTGTGTGTGTGTGTGTGTGTGTGAGAGAGAAAGAGAGAGTGTGTGTGTGTGTGTGTGTGTAAGCAATGGGCAAAAACTCTAAGCGCATCAAAATGTTTACTGTAGAGGTTTGAAATCTTGAGATATGCATTGGCTTACACTAATAACTATCTAACATTATTCCAAGCAGCTGGTCCCATTTGCAGCGTCCATTGTCAGCCCAGCAACACAGTTCAATAAATCCACTAAAGAAACGTTGTTGAAATAAAAGATGAAAATCTCCTTGGTTTCAGATTTACAAAAGAGAATGTGAGCTGACTAATACGCTTATTCTAGTTACTAATGAAATAAAAGATTCCTAATAGAAGTAGCTAAAAGTTAGCAGGTAAGAAAACCGGTCGCTTCCACAGTTCTCCAGATCTGAATCACACAATGAAAATCAACGCAATGTAGC
>CM031955.1:39153257-39163257 GCA_018749465.1 Paracanthobrama guichenoti
TAATGTAAGAAAACCTGTGTAGTGTTTTCGCAATAAGTGTGTTACAGAATTGCAAATAAAGTGCAAAAGTTGACATTGTGTTTAAGCTATGGTTACACTGTGTTAAAGGTATGGTTACACTGTGTTAAAGGTATGGTTACACTGTGTTAAAGGTATGGTTACACTGTGTTAAAGGTATGGTTACACTGTTTTAAAGGTATGGTTACACTGTGTTAAAGGTATGGTTACACTGTGTTAAAGGTATGGTTACACTGTTTTAAAGGTATGGTTACACTGTGTTAAAGGTATGGTTACACTGGGTTTAAGGTATGGTTACACTGTGTTAAAGGTATGGTTACACTGGGTTTAAGGTATGGTTACACTGTGTTAAAGGTATGGTTACACTGTGTTAAAGGTATGGTTACACTGTGTTAAAGGTATGGTTACACTGTGTTAAAGGTATGGTTACACTGGGTTTAAGGTATGGTTACACTGTGTTAAAGGTATGGTTACACTGTGTTAAAGGTATGGTTACACTGGGTTTAAGGTATGGTTACACTGTGTTAAAGGTATGGTTACACTGGGTTTAAGGTATGGTTACACTGTGTTAAAGGTATGGTTACACTGGGTTTAAGGTATGGTTACACTGTGTTAAAGGTATGGTTACACTGGGTTTAAGGTATGGTTACACTGTGTTAAAGGTATGGTTACACTGTGTTAAAGGTATGGTTACACTGTGTTAAAGGTATGGTTACACTGTTTTAAAGGTATGGTTACACTGTGTTAAAGGTATGGTTACACTGTGTTAAAGGTATGGTTACACTGTGTTAAAGGTATGGTTACACTGTGTTAAAAGTATGGTTACACTGTTTTAAAGGTATGGCTACACTGTGTTAAAGGTATGGTTACACTGTGTTAAAGGTATGGTTACACTGTGTTTAAGCTATGCTACAAGAAGTTTAGGTATTAAGGCTTTGGTCTAAGCATTCGGTTTTAGTGTGTAAACAATGGGCAAAAACTGTAAAGGGACTCTCAAGTCGGGATGAAATAGTTTCTTATGGAAAATTGCAGTGTTTATTATAAATGATTTATCAGTGCACATCATTGTTGTTTTAATCTTGAATCAGAATAACATTGATGACAAGGGCTGCAACACTACATGCCAGCCGTTTTTGGAGAAAATGTATTTGGGTGACAGACATCTCTAAGTTTTTTACACATAAATTGACAAAGGCATCAATATCAATAACTATGTCAGAGTGATACATACGGTCAAACTAAAATTTATTCAGACAACATTTTCTCATCACATTATCATATTCACGAAAATGGTAATAAAATATGAAAAGAACTTGGTGTCAGAACAAATTCATCTTGATAATGTCAGATAACTTTGATAGAAAGGGATGTAATGGATTACAATCAACCAATCAGCTGTTAAATTACAGTACACAGTTAGATAATACCAGTTTAGCTCAACCAATGAGCAAGCAATGCTTCATTTAGTTCAGTCTGTGGGGTCAAAGGTCACATTAGCAATTAAAGAACAAACACTGAAGCAAAGCATGCTCAGCTCAAAGTGTCGGAATCGTTTTGATCCCAAATGTTTATCAGTTTTACTGGTAGTCACTGTATGAAGGATTTTGGGGTATAATATGTCACAGATTACTTTATTTTGCTCTCCTCGCAGAAATTAACTATAGTGTCCTGCACACACTAGTGAAACATTATGATGTGTGAATCATTTTCCGGTTTGACTGTATGTCGGTGTGCCTGTTGCTACGTGAAAATGAATGATAGTAAATGTACGTAGTCTATCCAGCTGTGGGGTACATAACACAACGAAGGACATGTGAAACCAAAATACAAAGCACAAACATTTATTTAGTTCATGAGACTAACCATAACACGAAGGAAATAAGGAAGTATTGAGATATAATTAACACAAAAAAACAACTTTAAAATATTGAGGCAACCAATATTGAGGCCTACTTGAGTAAATCCAAAGCAGTTGGCACTCGCCAGTGTCAAAATATTTGAGACAGCCCATCAAATCGAAGGAGGCGGGGCTTACTGTTCACAACTTCTCTTCGCAGCCACATTAAGTGAAGCAGCAGTGGTTCTTGAGGCAAAGTTGTTCAGTATGTGGAGATCTATAAAATTATATGAATATTGTGTGGATGTGTGTAACACCACATGATTTTACAGACCTCTAGGGCCAAGAGTCGAACATGCCCACAGAGTTTCATTCCGATCGGCCTCGGTAACCTTGTCTAATAGGTGCTCAAACTTTATTAGCTGATGGCAGCCATGTTTTTTGAGATACGCCAATGACCTCATAGACTATCATGGTACCTTGGACAAAGACGGTCAAAATACTTGAATATTTCTTCAGAACAATTAGCAAATGCGCTTTGAGCCAAGGTCTCCAACGATATAAGACACTTGAGCCTACGCCTAACAGTTTAGGAGTTATGATCCATTCTGTACTTTTGAGCGCTGTAGCGCCCCCGTCAGGCCAATTGGGACGAGCTTTGGTGTCCTTGTAAGGCGGTGTGAGTACTACCAGCCCTCAAAGTTTCAAGTCTCTACGACTTACGGTTTGATCAGTTTTAGGGGAGAATGATCCTTGGAAAGTTTTACAATTACAATAGGGTTTCAGCCCTACACACTTGAACCCCTAATAATAATGTATATTGGAGCTGCAGCATCACATGATCATCCTCATTACTGTTACTGTGAGTGAATCTCTCTCTCTCTCTCTCTCTCTCTCTCTCTCTCTCTCTCTCTCACTCTCAGTCTGTGTGAGTATCAGACTAAAGCAGGCGCTCCGTCCCTCCAGCGGAGATTGTTTTGGGGGGTTTCCAGCCTTTCTTTCTCATCTCTTTTCTCCAGTGATCTCCATTTCTCTCTTCCTCTGCCGTCTTGACACATGAGCCGAGGGCGAGCAGCTATTCTGAGTGCCAGAGGAGAGAATCTCTCAGATTCTGTGTGTGTTTCTCTCTTTCTCTCTCAGGTGGAGCTTGAGTTTGAGTGTCGCCGCTGGAGGTTTGAAGTCGGGGATTATAAGCCTGAAAGAGCTCAAACACACAGTGCTGTGACTCTCACACCAGTGGCGTACTGTCAGAAAGATATGGATACTGTGTGTTTATTAACTCGTGAATATTAATTATGTGACATGACATTCATCCAGTGATCCTGATTTGGTAAACAGGGAATGTTGGTATTTCAATTATCAGTTAAACAAAAATGCATATGAATCTCAACAAAGGTGATAATTAACAGCCGCAATGCATGCTGGGTGCCAGCATAGTACAAAACTCCCAGCACGCATTGCAGCATCAATCAATTATGCAGCTTATTTGTCCTGGTTTTTCCTTTAATTTTTTTAAACTTTTTAGTAGCTTGTTTTATGATTTTGAGAGTGAATATTTAATTAATTTGTATGATGAGAGCTGATGTCTAAGTGTGTCTCAAAAATTCTTATGCCAAAAATGTTTGTTCTTATAACGCTGATGCATCACAGTGATCTCCAGTAACGCCTCAACGTTTAATAAGTCAGCAAATTAGAGAAAACATCAATGATTAAATGATCTTATGACAATCAAAACATTTAACTTCATCTGATCTGTTCCCCACTAGAAATTTAACGTTCCCAGAATGTTCTCAGAATGTCCCCGTTGTTGTCAAGGACGTTGCCTGGAAACATTCCCATAACGTTCAGAGACGGTCACGATGTGGAGTTCTTTAAAGGGTTGGGGGACATTATTTGTAATCAAAATCCGTTTTGATTTATATGCTGTTTAATGTATGTGATCGTGTTATTTTACATATACAAATTATTACTTATGATATTGCTTGTTTCTGCTTCTCTTCGCATGTGTTTTGATCCAGAGTTTCTGTACTTTTTTAGAAGATGTGTAATAGCTCCCCCTACCGTATAACAGTGAAAACACAAATTGTTTGGCTCACAAGTAAGGGAACATTCTGTGTTTGGCGGGTAAAAAAGTTAACCAATGACGCCAAATGGGTCAGGAAGATAAGTTTCAGCGCAGTCCCGAATGAAACGTCCCCATCTGACTAACAGGAAACCGTATGGGAACGCTCTGTCAACGTCCCAAATCTCCTCTTTGTAACATTCTTATGTGACCATAGAATAACCAAACTGGAACGTCCCCCTAAAGTCATATCAGGAACCCTGAACTGCAGCACTTTCAGAACCAAAAGAGGGCGTTTAGGAACACCCCTAATGTTCTGTAAAGGTTCAGGATTTTTTGTTGTGAGAAACGTCCCCATCCTTCAGGTTTCTCCTTCAAACACTTCCTGTAACAATTTACAAATGCCTTTAGTAAAACACTATTACAACTGTTAAAAGATAATTCACTTTATATAATTAACTTCAATGAAGAAAAGCCAGAGAGCCCAACCAATGAAAACACTGATCCCATAATGGTGACTTCAAACTAACCTTTTTCAATAAACTGAGCTAAACCTCTGTTAATTCTCATTTGTAAATTGTCAAGTATTGTCAAGTCGCGGAGCCTTGGAGGGCAAAACCATCATGGAACTCAATAGAACTGCAGCACAAGCCTGTTAAATTTCCATCTTAAAACTCAAGTATGTGCACAAGATGCACGTTTTGTGCACTTATGATCCATATACAGCACCTGCTGCAGTATTTCAGTCACTAAAGACAGCAGGACGTTTTTAAAACGCTTAACATGAAAAACACTCCAGGGTGAGTTGCACCAGTAAGGATTAAATTAAGCAAAGTTTAACGTTAATCTGGGATTTGTTTATCTAGAGTTGTTGCACCACTTAATGTTAAACACAGATTTTCCGAAAGCATGCCTCATACTCTCAGAACTCTACACACAAATCAAAAACACACACACACAATGGGCAAAACCCCTCAATTCTCCTGCAAAATGAAACTTTACATTCAAAACAATGTTATTTATTCTCAGAATGGTATTTTTTCAAATGACACACACAAACCATCATATGAATAGACATTTATAAGAAGCTGTTGAACACTGATGTGCTCAATGGAAACACTTTCTCTCCATTCATCATAATGACTTTGGTCTTTTTTGGTTCAGTGTTACACTTACTAAAGACAGTACATACATAAGTGTGTTGTCAGATATTTGAGAATATTGTTTTTATACTCAGAACACACAAATATATTTTATTTTTCCACAAAAACAATGTCAAACCAACACAAAGCTGCACATACACTCACCTAAAGGATTATTAGGAACACCTGTTCAATTTCTCATTAATGCAATTATCTAATCAACCAATCACATGGCAGTTGCTTCAATGCATTTAGGGGTGTGTTCCTGGTCAAGACAATCTCCTGAACTCCAAACTGAATGTCAGAATGGGAAAGAAAGGTGATTTAAGCAATTTTGAGCATGGCATGGTTGTTGGGTGCCAGATGGGCCGGTCTGAGTATTTCACAATCTGCTCAGTTACTGGGATTTTCACGCACAACCATTTCTAGGGTTTACAAAGAATGGTGTGAAAAGGAAAAACATCCAGTATGCGGCAGTCCTGTGGGTGAAAATGCCTTGTTGATGCTAGAGGTCAGAGGAGAATGGGCCGACTGATTCAAGCTGATAGAAGAGCAACTTTGACTGAAATAACCACTCGTTACAACCGAGGTATGCAGCAAAGCATTTGTGATGCCACAACACGCACAACCTTGAGGCGGATGGGCTACACTGTGCAGTTCACAACCTTGTTACCACTGTGCAGGCTGGTGGTGGTGGTGTAATGGTGTGGGGGATGTTTTCTTGGCACACTTTAGGCCCCTTAGTGCCAATTGGGCATCGTTTAAATGCCACGGCCTACCTGAGCATTGTTTCTGACCATGTCCATCCCTTTATGACCACCATGTACCCATTCTCTGATGCTACTTCCAGCAGGATAATGCACCATGTCACAAAGCTCGAATCATTTCAAATTGGTTTCTTGAACATGACAATGAGTTCACTGTACTAAAATGGCCCCCACAGTCACCAGATCTCAACCCAATAGAGCATCTTTGGGATGTGGTGGAACAGAGCTTCGTGCCTGGATGTGCATTCCACAAATCTCCATCAACTGCAAGATGCTATCCTATCAATATGGGCCAACATTTCTAAAGAATGCTTTCAGCACCTTGTTGAATCAATGCCACGTAGAATTAAGGCAGTTCTGAAGGCGAAAGGGGGTCAAACACAGTATTAGTATGGTGTTCCTAATAATCCTGACAGGTGAGTGTACAGTGGTCTACATACACAACAACAGAAGAGTTTACTGTACACAGTTACAGTAAAAAGACAACAAAAAAAAAAAAACCTATGCTGCTCCAAACAGAAGAGCTCAGCTGCTGCTCTTTCCTGCTAAAGCTCTGTTTGCTGATGTGAAACTGTGACAGGTGTTTGCCCGTGTGATGAGTCCGTGTGCATGTTTGAATGGCGGTGTGTTCCTTGTGAACAAGAGATTTTCTGCATGAAAATTGTGCCAAATGCAGAGAATTGTGTGTAGTGTTTTGAAAAAAGTGTATTTTAGAACTGCAATTTGAGTGTAAAGCAGGAATTGTGCTTGTAGTTTAGCAGAACTGGTTCAGGCGGTCGGTGCATGAGTTACATGTTGTGGTCATTGTGTGTCAAGTACCAGTATGTGTGTGAAACAATTGAGAAAAACTGTAATTACGCAGTAAAACCTGTTAGAAGAGCTGATAAAGCAGCAGACGGAGGGCGAAACCGACGACAGGCTAAAAGAATCTGCATTAGTGCAACCCACCCTTAAAGTGCTGTAATGTACCAAAAACAGTGATATTAAACGTCTCGTTCAGTTTACACCTTTTTGATGATGCATACTATGTACAGGCGAGCAGATGAACACAGAAATATGAATGCAGTGATGCGTTTTCTTTATGATGGGTTTCGATGGGGAAAAATATGCTTAACGAAAACCTTGTATTTGCATTAATATTCTGCATTCATCTGCTTTCCTGTATAAAATATGCATCATCACTAAGGTGTATACTGAATTTGGTATTTGATATCACTGCATTAATACTGACTGCAAACCTGGTAAAAAATGACTGGCGGGCAATGGAGGAAAGTCTTGTTTTGCCCTCCAGGTGGGCGTTCCTATAACGGCGTGACGTCACGTGAAAACTATGAATCCCTGGAAACTGAAGCCATTGCTATCTAACTGTGCTCTGCTGTTTGAGCCACAGAGAAATGACACGTGATTGAGAGTGTTGTATGACTAACATAGCGTGGAGGTGTGTGTCCCTACCAGAGCGAAGGAGAAGGAGGAAGACGAGGATTGGGAGCGATGTGAACTGTGAGCCGGTCGCCGTCCCCCGAGGAGCCTCGTGTCACACTCTTCAGCTGCGCTAACCGACCCAATGCGTGTCCGACTGACCCGTGAAAGCCTGTGCTCTCAGAATAACATGTCAGAGCTCAAAAGTGTCTCGGCTAAAGGCTCCACTGATGTTTCACTCAAAAGTCCATTGGGGACATAAAAATGGACATCCAACAGAGCTGTAAATGAATGTGGAGTAGCTCAGATCATTTGATCTCTTTTTGGTAACACTTCACAAAAAGTTCTCATTGGTTAACTAACAATAGGCCTATATTTTTACAGCTTTTACTAACATTTGTTAGTTAGCCTACAGTTTGTTTTTATTGGCTTTGGTACTATTTTCATAAGTAAGTGTGTATATTTTCAAAGCTCATAGTACAAAACTCCAAACTGATCACACTAGTCATGCTTTTCATTCAGTGGCACATATTTTCATCCACGTAATCATTGTTTCAAACACAAGATTATTGTAATATGTAATGAGAACATTTGGTTTTAATCACCAAACACAACAGTATGATCTTCTTTCAATTCAGTGCTTTTAACAATCAGTTCATCCGACAGCAAACAGTGCCAGATACATGTTTCAGATCCCCTCGTTGCTGAATTACAGGGTTTTCCAGTCGCTAACAAGCGTTTGTTCAACCAGTTGTCACATTTCCAAAACTCTAAACACAATTGGAACAGCATCGGTCTTTTGTGGCCGCACCGCTCACACACTTCATATCGTTTTCACAAAATATGCAGTCAGTGAACACATTTCCACAATGCTTACATTTTCTTAACAGAGAAGCTATACCTCCTAACAAAATCATGGATTGTTTTTGTAGTATTTACGAATGTTAACACACGACATCCCACAATAGCAAAAACAATATTCCAAACCTTAGATACAGTATACAAACCTCTGCTTCTGCAATGAAACACAACACGAGGACCTTTGTGATTACCTGGGACAATGTGGCTTTCCATCATTCGGTTTGAAGTCCACCCAAGACTGGTGAGTCTCTTCCCTGTTCACCTTTCCTCAACCCCATAGGGGAGTTCTCTTCTGCATGGAGGTGGGGAGGTGTGGAGGACCAGATGTCCCTCACTGAAGCCATGGATGCTGGCTGCAGGGACATCAGTTCATGATTGCAAGGGTGGATCCGACATGCCAAGCGGTTTTATCCCAGGTGCATGTGATGCTGATGAAAACATGTGGCCTAACCCTGAAGATCGCAGAGATTAATTTTGTACTTTTTTTTAGCCCCTTAAAAATGTATTTTGTTCACTGTAAGCAATACTGTAAAACTTTCTCTGTTCTATCATACCGTGTTTCTACTGTACTCTCCTGTAGTAAACCGTAAAGGAAAGAAAAAAATGATTTGCTTTTTTACTGGAATGCTTTTTGAATGTGAACATTATTGTACATGTGGACATACAACATACTTTCCTTTCTGTCCTTCTATCCGTGCAGACGTGTTTTCTCTCTGTTCCCTGCTGGCTCTTGCGCTGTTTTGTTTTGTCTAGTGTTTCGCCTCTTCTCTTCTCTGACTGCTGCTCTGCTGGACTCTTGAAAATACTGAAATGGAATTGATTAACTGGTCAATCAGCACGCGACGACAAGATTTTCTCACTAAGGAAGGGTGCCCGAGAGACCCCACCTGCCCCGACGGACCTTGACCGCAGGGGAGTACGTGAGGGACGCATGGAACAACTGGCAAGTCCTGTGCCTGGAGGCTCTGTCCGTGGAGGATGCGGAAGATTTATACATGATTGGATTATTGATGGCGGGTTCCTATTCTTTGGCTTTGGGATTGCCCTGACCTATCGGAAGATTGGTAAAACAGCTGCAAGCAAATTCACCCAGCCGCTGTCTGTGGAAATTAAAGAATGCTTCAGGTTATGTGTGACCGTCTGAAGGAATTAGATCAGAAAGTGATAGGAATTGAGGAACTGAACCGTAAATAACGCAGTCCGGACTGGGATACGCAGGGTAGAGTGGGCTCTATCGGGTCAGATCGGTGAACTTTTACGGACTGTAACCGGTCTGGCCATGAGGCTGGACGTAATGTCTAGGGAAACTGCACAGACCGGACGCCGAATGCTGAGGACCAGATCTGATTGATTGATTATGATCCGGACAAATTACCGAAGATCATCAAATGGATTAAAATAATAAATTGTATTTGCCTGACCTAATCAACTAGCCCAACGAACCTCACTTGGTCCCTATCTCTCGGTTGGGAGGTCAGCCGGGCAGCTGTCTGCTATCTTTCCCGTGCACTGCCTTATCTCCCTTCAAGGACAAACCATAGAACTGAACTCCAAAGAAAACATCTGGAGTTATGGCTAACATTCTCACACAACACAATCTCAGACTCACTCGCACCATACACAACCTACCCGATCCCACCCCTCCAACCGTCTGCCTGTTTATCTATCTCCTCTCCCTCCATACAAAAATCCCATCACGTGACCACGTGTACTGTGTCATGTTTATGTTTATGTTTATGTTTTGTTGAGTTTGCTATGTAATGCTTGCTAAATTGCATTCTTGTATTTCTGGAGAGCGTAGGGCGGCGCCTGAATAATCGGCTGTGCCCCGGAGGCTTGCTCCAAACTTCATTTCGTTATACTGTACTTGTACATGTGTAATGACGAATAAACT
>CM031955.1:39168257-39173765 GCA_018749465.1 Paracanthobrama guichenoti
TCCTCCAGTAGTCCCCAGTCCCCAGAAATTACAGTCCCCGAGTCACCCAGATCCTCTGCCCCAGTCTCTCAGTCTCTCTAGTCCCCTGAAGTCCCTAGTCTCTCTAGCCCTCCAGTCTCTCCCAGTCCTCAGTCTCTCCAGTCTCTCAGTCTCCCAGTCTCCAGCGTCTCTTCCAGTCCCTAGTTCTTCAGTCTCTCTAGTTCTAGTTCTCTCTAGTTCTTCCCAGTCCTCTAGTCTCTTCCAGTCTCAGTCTCTAGTCTCTTCCAGTCTCTCCAGTCTCTCTCCAGTCTCCCAGCCCTCAGTCTCTCCAGTCCTCTCGTGCCCCTAGCCCTCCAGTTCCCTAGCTCCTCTAGTCTCTCCAGTCTCAGTTCTCCAGTTCCCAGTCTTTCAGTCTCCAGTCCTCAGTCTCAGTTCCCTAGCCCCAGTCTCTAGTTCCCTAGTCCACAGTCTCTAGTCTCTTCCAGTCTCTCAGTCTCTCCAGTCTATACATAGCTCCCAGTCTCTCTAGTCTTCAGTCTCTAGTTCCTGATCCTCCAGTCTCTGTTCCCTAGTTCCTCTAGTTCTCTAGTTCCCTAGTCTCTCTAGTTCCCTAGCTCCTCTAGTCTCTAGTTCCACCTGATCTCTAGTCTCTAGTTCCCTAGTCTCTCCAGTCTTCCAGTTCCCTAGTTCTTCAGTCTACAGTCCTCTTCAGTCTCTTCCAGTCTCTGTCTCTCTAGTCCTCCAGTCCCCAGTCCCCAGTCCTCCCAGTCCTCAGTCCTCCAGTCCTCAGTCCCCAGTCCCCAGTCCCTAGCAGTCCTCCAGTCCTCCAGTCCCCAGTCCTCCAGTCCACAGTCCTCCAGTCCTCCAGTCCCCAGTCCTCCAGTCCTCCAGTCCCCAGTCCCCAGTCCCCAGTCCTCCAGTCCCCAGTCCTCCAGTCCCCCAGTCCCCAGTCCACCCAGTCCACATGTCTCCAGTCTCCAGTCTCCAGTCTCTCCAGTCCCCTGTAGTCCTCCAGTCCTCAGTCCACTGTCTCCAGTCTCCAGTCCCCAGTCCCCAGTCCCCAGTCCCCATTCCCATGTCTCCAGTCTCCAGTCCCCAGTCCCCAGTCCCCAGTCCCATTCCCATTCCCATTCCCATTCCCATGTCCCCATTCCCATTCCCATTCCCATGTCCCCAGTCAACATTCCCATTCCCATGTCCCCAGTCCTCCAGTCTCCAGTCTCCAGTCCCATTCCCCATTCCCATTCCCATTCCCATTCCCATTCCCCATTCCCATTCCCCAGTCTCCAGTCATCCAGTCCCACAGTCCCCAGTCTCCAGTCCCCAGTCCCTGTAGTCCTCCAGTCACTCAGTCCCCAGTCCCCAGTCCCCAGTCCTCCAGTCCCCAGTCCCAGTCCTCCAGTCCCCAGTCCTCTCCAGTCCTTCAGTCCTTCAGTCGACAGTTCCTTCAGTCCTCCATTCTCCTCCATTCCTCCAGTCCCCTAGTCCCCAGTCCTCCAGTCTCAGTCTCCAGTCTCCCCAGTCCAGCCAGTCCCCAGTCCCCAATCCCATTCCCCATTCCCCATTCCTCATTCCCATTCCCCATTCCCCAGTCCTCAGTCTATCCAGTACTCCAGTCCTCCAGTCCCCCAGTCCCCAGCGTTCCCAGTCCTCCAGTCTCCCCAGTCCCCATTCCCCATTCCCAGTCACCAGTCCTCCAGTCCTCCCCAGTCCCCAGTCCCCAGTCCCCATTACCCAGTCCTCATTACCCAGTCGCCATTCCCATTCCCATTCCCATGTCTCCAGTCAACATTCCCATGTCCCAGTCAAGCATTCCCATTCCCATGTCCCCAGTCTCCAGTCTCCAGTGCCTCCAGTTCCCATTCCCAGTCTCCAGTCTCCAGTCTCCAGTCTCCTAAAGTCTCCAGTCCCCAGTCCCATTCCCATTCCCATTCCAGTCCCCAGTCCAGCCCCAGTCTCCAGTACTCTCCAGTCTCCAGTCTCCAGTCCCCAGTCCCCATTCTATTCTCCCAGGCACCAGTCTCCAGTGCCCAGTCTCCAGCATTTGGGAACCAACATTTTTACACTGTATGGAGATGACTATTGGTGTCAACTGTATGAATCTGAAGCCTCCCCATGATCTTTTCTGCCACTTTCCCAGAATGGCATATAATTGGTCCAAACTTTTCAAAACGTTCCTATTCCAGTAGAAGGTAAACTATGCCAGATGCAATGGGTAAAATATATTAGTTTCTAAAGCCCACTATGGCACAGAAGGTCAACATCAATCCACACATCCTAAGCGTATTATTTGGATATGCTAAATAATATGACCAATATTAGAATGATTTCAGCTGGATGTATGTCAGTAATGATGCTGAAAATCCAGCTTTGAAAACAGGGAATAAATTACACTTACCAGATATTCACATAGAAAACAGCTGATTTACATTTTTATTAAATAAATGCAGCCTTGATGTGGAGGCAGAAGAGACTTTTTTTCAAAAACATTAAAAACTTTTCAGTGGTATGATAGATAGGGAGTACACAGTAGTACGAGGCATACTGCGAATGAATGTGAATTCATCCATCTAGGAGAAATGATTGACACATCAAAGCAGATCTCCTCTGCTTGCTTATGTTGTTATAAACCAAACAATACCTGCTCGGCAAGATTGTTTTCAAACTGTTACTTTTTTAAAGATTAATTACTTTTAGCATTTATTCATGAAATGCACATTCGAATTGATCAAAATTACAAAGTAAAAAATAATGTTATAAAAGATTCTAGTTCTAATAAATGCATGTTTCTTTTGGAATTTCTATTCATCAAAAGAATCCTGAAAAAATAAAATGTATCACAGTTTTCTTACAAAAATATGACTCCAGTCCTCCAGTCCCCAGTCCCCAGTCCTCCAGTCCTCCAGTCCTCCAGTCCCTAGTCTCTTCTAGTCCTCTAGTCTCTTCTAGTCTCAGTCTCTAGTCTCTAGCGTTCCCTAGTCTCTCTAGTCTCTTCAGTTCCTCTAGTCTCTCTCTAGTTCTCTAGTCTTCTTCAGTCTTCAGTTCTCTAGTTCTTCTAGTCTACAGTTCTAGTCTCTTCAGGTGTCTAGTTCTAAAGGCCCTCTAGTCTCTACGATTCCCTAGTTCTCTAGTTCCTTCAGTTCCCTAGTTCTTCAGTCTTGTCTCTTCTAGTTCTAGTCTCTAGTCTTTAGTCTCTAGTTCCCCTAGTCTCTCTAGTTCTAGTTCTAGTTCCTTCAGTCTACAGTTTTCCAGTTCCTTCCAGTCTCTCAGTCTCTCTAGTTCTCTAGTTCTCTTGAAGTTCCCTAGTTCTCCAGTCTCTCTGTAGTTCTTGGGGCGTTCCTTCTAGTTCCCTAGCGTTCCCTAGTTCCTAGTCTCTTCTAGTTCCTTCTAGCGTCTCTTGTCTCTCTAGTCTATAGTTCCTTCAGTCTCTCTAGTCCTCAAGGTCTTCAGTTCTCTCTAGTTCCTAAAGCCCTTTGCCCTAGTCTCTTCTAGTTCCCTAGTCTCTCTAGTTCCCTAGTCTCTAGTCCTCAGTCCTATGTCCCCCAGTCTCCAGTCGCTGAAGGCCCCAGTCCCCAGTCCTCCAGTCCCTCAGTCCCATGATCTCCAGTCTCCAGTCTCAGTCCCCAGTCCTCCAGTCTCCCCATTCCCATGTGTCTCCAGTCTCCAGTCCTCAGTCCCCAGTCCACATGTCTCCAGCTCCCATGTCTCCAGTCTCTCCAGTCCCCAGTCCTCCAGTCCTCAGTCCCATGTCTCCAGTCTCCAGTCCCCAGTCTCCCAGTCCCAGTCCCCATTCCCATGTTCCAGTCAACAGTCCCCAGTCCCCTAGTCCCCAGTCCCATTCCTGCCCATTCCCATTCCATGCTGTCCTCATTCCCATTCCCATCTTCCTGTTCCTAGTCAATATTCTCATTCTATGTCCACTGTGCCCCAGTTCTAGTTCTAGTCTCATTCCTATTCCTATTCCTATTCCTATTCTATTCTCTGCTCCCAGTCATCCAGTCCTCAGTCTCTAGCCCCAGTCCTTGTCTCAGTCTCAGTCTCAGTCTCAGTCTCAGTCTCAGTCTCTCTAGTCTCCTAGTCTCTCCAGGGGTCTCAGGTCTCTTCAGTCTCAGTCTCTCAGTCTTCCATTCCTCTATTCTCCAGTCTCTCAGTCTCAGTCTTCCAGTCTCAGTCTCCAGTCTCTAGTCCTCAGTCCCCAGTCCTCAGTCCCCAGTCTCCATTCCCCATTCCCATTCCTCATTCCCCATTCCCATTCCCTAGTCCCCTAGTCCTCCAGTACTCCAGTCCTCCAGTCCCCAGTCCCCAGTTCCCAGTCCTCCAGTCTCCCAGTCCCCATTCCCCATTCCCTCTGTAGTCACCAGTCCTCCAGTCCTCCCAGTCCCCAGTCCCCAGTCCTCCATTGCGATCCCAGTCCTGATGCGTACTCCAGTCAAGCACTCCCATTCCTCATTCCTATGTCTCCAGTCAATATCTGGTCCCAGTCATTCCCATTCCCATGTCCCCAGTCTCCAGTCTCCTCGATCTCCAGTCCTATTCTCAGTTCCCAGCGTCTCCAGTCTCTCCAGTCTCCCAGTCTCCAGTCTCCAGTCTCCAGTCCTCAGTCCTATTCTCTATTCCCATTCCCATGTCCTCAGTCTCTCAGCCCTCCAGTCTCCAAAGGCCCCCAGTCTCCAGTCATCCAGTCCATCAGTCCCATTCCCATTCCCCCCAGGTACCAGTCTCCAGTGCCCAGTCCACCCAGCATTTGGGAACAACATTTTTTTTACCTGTATGGAGATGACTATTATGTCAACTGTATGAATCTGAGGCTCCTATGATCTTTTTCTGCCACTTTCCAGAATGGTACTATACTGGTCCAAACTTTTCCAAAACGTTCCTATTCCAGTAGCAGAAGGTAAATCCACCAGTAGATGCAATGGGTAAAGAGTATTAGTTTCTAAAAGCCCATTGCATGGCACAGAAGCTGGCTAACATCCAATCCACATCCTAAAGCTAGTATGAAGTATTTGATACTGCTAAATAATATGAGCCAATATTAGAATGATTTCTGAAGGATCATGTGTCAGTAATGCCAGTGCTGGAAAATTCAGCTTTGAAAACAGGAATAAATTACTAATTTTTACTGCCTATATTCACATAGAAAACAGCTGATTTACATTTTATTAAATAAATGCAGCCTTGATGAGCAGAAGAGACTTTTTCAAGAACATTAAAAACTTTTCAGTGGGCCTGATAGATAGATACACAGTGAGAGTGCATAGCTTTGGAATGAATGCACTATCCATCCATAGGAGAAATGATTTGACACATCAAACAGATCTCTCTATTTGTATACTATAAGCAAACAATACCTGTAAAGCAGATTGTTTTCAGGCTTTATTACTTTTAAAGAAATTCATGCTGGCTGTTCATAAATACATTCGACGATCAAAGATTTGGTAAAAATGATATTATCAAAGATTCTAGTTCAATAGACCATAAACTTCTTTTGAACTTTCTATTCATCAAGAATCCTGAAAAATAAAATGT
>CM031955.1:39183539-39193539 GCA_018749465.1 Paracanthobrama guichenoti
GTTATGCGCACTTCAGAATCTCGGGAAGTAGTAGGTCATCCGGTATTAGCTACTGTTTTTCAAATGCTATGAATTCGGACATACTACTCTGTTGGCGTACTGTTTTCGTGCGTGATACTATATAGTAGAGAAGCATTGATTTCGGGCGCTTAGCTATTGTGTCACTGCAGCTGCCAGCTCCGGTTCCTAGAAACAGGAACATTGCCTCCATACTTGCAAAGTTCTTAAAATGGCTTACCTGAGGCCTATTTGTAGTGCTAAGGCTCAGGTGTTCTGTTTTCTGTGCAAGTGTGTTCAGGTGTTCTACAATGGCCAGATGAGTTTTGCATTTTGAACAGAGTGTTTTCCCAATGATAACAGGTGATGTTGTTTCTGAACAAAAGTGTCTAATGTAAGAAAACCTGTGTAGTGTTTTCGCAATAAAGTGTGTTACAGAATTGCAAATAAAGTGCAAAAGTTGACATTGTGTTTTAAGCTATGGTTACACTGTGTTAAAGGTATGGTTACACTGTGTTAAAGGTATGGATTACACTGTGTTAAAGGTATGGTTACACTGTGTTAAAGGTATGGTTACACTGTTTTAAAGGTATGGTTACACTGTGTTAAAGGTATGGTTACACTGTGTTAAGGTATGGTTACACTGTTTTTAAAGGTATGGTTACACTGTGTTAAAGGTATGGTTACACTGGGTTTAAGGTATGGTTACACTGTGTTAAAGGTATGGTTACACTGGGTTTAAGGTATGGTTACACTGTGTTAAAGGTATGGTTACACTGTGTTAAAAGGTATGGTTACACTGTGTTAAGGTATGGTTACACTGTGTTAAAGGTATGGTTACACTGGGTTTAGGTATGGTTACACTGTGTTAAAGGTATGGTTACACTGTGTTAAAGGTATGGTTACACTGGGTTTAAGGTATGGTTACACTGTGTTAAAGGTATGGTTACACTGGGTTTAAGGTATGGTTACACTGTGTTAAAGGTATGGTTACACTGGGTTTGAAGTGTATGGTTACACTGTGTTAAGGTATGGTTACACTGGGTTTAAGGTATGGTTACACTGTGTTAAGGTATGGTTACACTGTGTTAAAGGTATGGTTACACTGTGTTAAAGGTATGGTTACACTGTTTTAAAGGTATGGTTACACTGTGTTAAAGGTATGGTTACACTGTGTTAAAAGGTATGGTTACACTGTGTTAAAGGTATGGTTACACTGTGTTAAAGTATGGTTACACTGTTTTAAAGGTATGGCTACACTGTGTTAAGGGTATGGTTACACTGTGTTAAAGGTATGGTTACACTGTGTTTAAGCTATATGCTACAAGAAGTTTAGGTATTAAGGCTTTGGTCTAAGCATTCTGGTTTTAGTGTGTAAACAATGGGCAAAAACTGTAAAGGGACTCTCAAGTCGGGATGAAATAGTTTCTTATGGAAAATTGCAGTGTTTATTATAAATGATTTATCAGTGCACATCATTGTTGTTTTAATCTTGAATCAGAATAACATTGATGACAAGGGCTGCAACACTACATGCCAGCCGTTTTTGGAGAAAATGTATTTGGGTGACAGACATCTCTAAGTTTTTTACACATAAATTGACAAAGGCATCAATATCAATAACTATGTCAGAGTGATACATACGGTCAAACTAAAATTTATTCAGACAACATTTTCTCATCACATTATCATATTCACGAAAATGGTAATAAAATATGAAAAGAACTTGGTGTCAGAACAAATTCATCTTGATAATGTCAGATAACTTTGATAGAAAGGGATGTAATGGATTACAATCAACCAATCAGCTGTTAAATTACAGTACACAGTTAGATAATACCAGTTTAGCTCAACCAATGAGCAAGCAATGCTTCATTTAGTTCAGTCTGTGGGGTCAAAGGTCACATTAGCAATTAAAGAACAAACACTGAAGCAAAGCATGCTCAGCTCAAAGTGTCGGAATCGTTTTGATCCCAAATGTTTATCAGTTTTACTGGTAGTCACTGTATGAAGGATTTTGGGGTATAATATGTCACAGATTACTTTATTTTGCTCTCCTCGCAGAAATTAACTATAGTGTCCTGCACACACTAGTGAAACATTATGATGTGTGAATCATTTTCCGGTTTGACTGTATGTCGGTGTGCCTGTTGCTACGTGAAAATGAATGATAGTAAATGCAATGAGTCTATCCAGCTGTGGGGTACATAACACAACTTGAAGGACATGTGAAACCAAAATACAAAGCACAAACATTTATTTATTTCATGAGACTAACCATAACACGAAGGAAATAAGGAAGTATTGAGATATAATTAACACAAAAAAACAACTTTAAAATATTGAGGCAACCAATATTGAGGCCTACTTGAGTAAATCCAAAGCAGTTGGCACTCGCCAGTGTCAAAATATTTGAGACAGCCCATCAAATCGAAGGAGGCGGGGCTTACTGTTCACAACTTCTCTTCGCAGCCACATTAAGTGAAGCAGCAGTGGTTCTTGAGGCAAAGTTGTTCAGTATGTGGAGATCTATAAAATTATATGAATATTGTGTGGATGTGTGTAACACCACATGATTTTACAGACCTCTAGGGCCAAGAGTCGAACATGCCCACAGAGTTTCATTCCGATCGGCCTCCGGTAACCTTGTCTAATAGGTGCTCAAACTTTATTAGCTGATGGCAGCCATGTTTTTTGAGATACGCCAATGACCTCATAGACTATCATGGTACCTTGGACAAAGACGGTCAAAATACTTGAATATTTCTTCAGAACAATTAGCAAATGCGCTTTGAGCCAAGGTCTCCAACGATATAAGACACTTGAGCCTACGCCTAACAGTTTAGGAGTTATGATCCATTCTGTACTTTTGAGCGCTGTAGCGCCCCCGTCAGGCCAATTGGGACGAGCTTTGGTGTCCTTGTAAGGCGGTGTGAGTACTACCAGCCCTCAAAGTTTCAAGTCTCTACGACTTACGGTTTGATCAGTTTTAGGGGAGAATGATCCTTGGAAAGTTTTACAATTACAATAGGGTTTCAGCCCTACACACTTGAACCCCTAATAATAATGTATATTGGAGCTGCAGCATCACATGATCATCCTCATTACTGTTACTGTGAGTGAATCTCTCTCTCTCTCTCTCTCTCTCTCTCTCTCTCTCTCTCTCTCACTCTCAGTCTGTGTGAGTATCAGACTAAAGCAGGCGCTCCGTCCCTCCAGCGGAGATTGTTTTGGGGGGTTTCCAGCCTTTCTTTCTCATCTCTTTTCTCCAGTGATCTCCATTTCTCTCTTCCTCTGCCGTCTTGACACATGAGCCGAGGGCGAGCAGCTATTCTGAGTGCCAGAGGAGAGAATCTCTCAGATTCTGTGTGTGTTTCTCTCTTTCTCTCTCAGGTGGAGCTTGAGTTTGAGTGTCGCCGCTGGAGGTTTGAAGTCGGGGATTATAAGCCTGAAAGAGCTCAAACACACAGTGCTGTGACTCTCACACCAGTGGCGTACTGTCAGAAAGATATGGATACTGTGTGTTTATTAACTCGTGAATATTAATTATGTGACATGACATTCATCCAGTGATCCTGATTTGGTAAACAGGGAATGTTGGTATTTCAATTATCAGTTAAACAAAAATGCATATGAATCTCAACAAAGGTGATAATTAACAGCCGCAATGCATGCTGGGTGCCAGCATAGTACAAAACTCCCAGCACGCATTGCAGCATCAATCAATTATGCAGCTTATTTGTCCTGGTTTTTCCTTTAATTTTTTTAAACTTTTTAGTAGCTTGTTTTATGATTTTGAGAGTGAATATTTAATTAATTTGTATGATGAGAGCTGATGTCTAAGTGTGTCTCAAAATTCTTATGCCAAAATGTTTGTTCTTATAACGCTGATGCATCACAGTGATCTCAGTAACGCCTCAACGTTTAATAAGTCAGCAAATTAGAGAAAAACATCAATGATTAAATGATCTTATGACAATCAAAACATTTAACTTCATCTGATCTGTTCCCCACTAGAAATTTAACGTTCCCAGAATGTTCTCAGAATGTCCCCGTTGTTGTCAAGGACGTTGCCTGGAAACATTCCCATAACGCGTTCAGAGACAGTCACGATGTGGAGTTCTTTAAAGGGTTGGGGGACATTATTTGTAATCAAAATCCGTTTTGATTTATATGCTGTTTAATGTATGTGATCGTGTTATTTTACATATACAAATTATTACTTATGATATTGCTTGTTTCTGCTTCTCTTCGCATGTGTTTTGATCCAGAGTTTCTGTACTTTTTTAGAAGATGTGTAATAGCTCCCCTACAGTATAACAGTGAAAACACAAAATTGTTTGGCTCACAAGTAAGGGAACATTCTGTGTTTGGCGGGTAAAGTTAACCAATGGCGCCAAATGGGTCAGGAAGATAAGTTTCAGCGCAGTCCCGAATGAAACGTCCCCATCTGACTAACAGGAAACCGTATGGGAACGCTCTGTCAACGTCCCAAATCTCCTCTTTGTAACATTCTTATGTGACCATAGAATAACCAAACTGGAACGTCCCCCTAAAGTCATATCAGGAACCCTGAACTGCAGCACTTTCAGAACCAAAAGAGGACGTTTTAGGAACACCCCTAATGTTCTGTAAAGGTTCAGGATTTTTGTTGTGAGAACGTCCCATCCTTCAGGTTTCTCCTTCAAACACTTCCTGTAACAATTTACAAATGCCTTTAGTAAAACACTATTACAACTGTTAAAAGATAATTCACTTTATATAATTAACTTCAATGAAGAAAAGCCAGAGAGCCCAACCAATGAAAACACTGATCCCATAATGGTGACTTCAAACTAACCTTTTTCAATAAACTGAGCTAAACCTCTGTTAATTCTCATTTGTAAATTGTCAAGTATTGTCAAGTCGCGGAGCCTTGGAGGGCAAAACCATCATGGAACTCAATAGAACTGCAGCACAAGCCTGTTAAATTTCCATCTTAAAACTCAAGTATGTGCACAAGATGCACGCTTTGTGCATTATGATCCATATACAGCACCTGCTGCGGTATTTCAGTCACTAAAGACAGCAGGACGTTTTTAAAACGCTTAACATGAAAAACACTCCAGGGTGAGTTGCACCAGTAAGGATTAAATTAAGCAAAGTTTAACGTTAATCTGGGATTTGTTTATCTAGAGTTGTTGCACCACTTAATGTTAAACACAGATTTTCCGGAAAGCATGCCTCATACTCTCAGAACTCTACACACAAATCAAAAACACACACACACAATGGGCAAAACCCCTCAATTCTCCTGCAAAATGAAACTTTACATTCAAAACAATGTTATTTATTCTCAGAATGGTATTTTTTCAAATGACACACACAAACCATCATATGAATAGACATTTATAAGAAGCTGTTGAACACTGATGTGCTCAATGGAAAACACTTTCTCTCCATTCATCATAATGACTTTGGTCTTTTTTTGGTTCAGTGTTACACTTACTAAAGACAGTACATACATAAGTGTGTTGTCAGATATTTGAGAATATTGTTTTTATACTCAGAACACACAAATATATTTTATTTTTCCCACAAAACAATGTCAAACCAACACAAAGCTGCACATACACTCACCTAAAGGATTATTAGGAACACCTGTTCAATTTCTCATTAATGCAATTATCTAATCAACCAATCACATGGCAGTTGCTTCAATGCATTTAGGGGTGTGTTCCTGGTCAAGACAATCTCCTGAACTCCAAACTGAATGTCAGAATGGGAAAGAAAGGTGATTTAAGCAATTTTGAGCATGGCATGGTTGTTGGTGCCAGATGGGCGGTCTGAGTATTTCACAATCTGCTCAGTTACTGGGATTTTCACGCACAACCATTTCTAGGGTTTACAAAGAATGGTGTGAAAAGGGAAAAACATCCAGTATGCGGCAGTCCTGTGGGTGAAAATGCCTTGTTGATGCTAGAGGTCAGAGGAGAATGGGCCGACTGATTCAAGCTGATAGAAGAGCAACTTTGACTGAAATAACCACTCGTTACAACCGAGGTATGCAGCAAAGCATTTGTGATGCCACAACACGCACAACCTTGAGGCGGATGGGCTACACTGTGCAGTTCACAACCTTGTTACCACTGTGCAGGCTGGTGGTGGTGGTGGTAATGGTGTGGGGATGTTTTCTTGGCACACTTTAGGCCCCCTAGTGCCAATTGGGCATCGTTTAAATGCCACGGCCTACCTGAGCATTGTTTCTGACCATGTCCATCCCTTTATGACCACCATGTACCCATTCTCTGATGCTACTTCCAGCAGGATAATGCACCATGTCACAAAGCTCGAATCATTTCAAATTGGTTTCTTGAACATGACAATGAGTTCACTGTACTAAAATGGCCCCCACAGTCACCAGATCTCAACCCAATAGAGCATCTTTGGGATGTGGTGGAACGGAGCTTCGTGCCTGGATGTGCATTCCACAAATCTCCATCAACTGCAAGATGCTATCCTATCAATATGGGCCAACATTTCTAAAGAATGCTTTCAGCACCTTGTTGAATCAATGCCACGTAGAATTAAGGCAGTTCTGAAGGCGAAAGGGGGTCAAACACAGTATTAGTATGGTGTTCCTAATAATCCTGACAGGTGAGTGTACAGTGGTCTACATACACAACAACAGAAGAGTTTACTGTACACAGTTACAGTAAAAAGACAACAAAAAAAAAAAAACCTATGCTGCTCCAAACAGAAGAGCTCAGCTGCTGCTCTTTCCTGCTAAAGCTCTGTTTGCTGATGTGAAACTGTGACAGGTGTTTGCCCGTGTGATGAGTCCGTGTGCATGTTTGAATGGCGGTGTGTTCCTTGTGAAAACAAGAGATTTTCTGCATGAAAATTGTGCCAAATGCAGAGAATTGTGTGTAGTGTTTTGAAAAAAGTGTATTTTAGAACTGCAATTTGAGTGTAAAGCAGGAATTGTGCTTGTAGTTTAGCAGAACTGGTTCAGGCGGTCGGTGCATGAGTTACATGTTGTGGTCATTGTGTGTCAAGTACCAGTATGTGTGTGGAAACAATTGAGAAAAACTGTAATTACGCAGTAAAACCTGTTAGAAGAGCTGATAAAGCAGCAGACGGAGGGCGAACCGACGACAGGCTAAAGAATCTGCATTAGTGCAACCCACCCTTAAAGTGCTGTAATGTACTAAAACAGTGATATTAAAACGTCTCGTTCAGTTTACACCTTTTTGATGATGCATACTATGTACAGGCGAGCAGATGAACACAGAATATGAATGCAGTGCGTTTTCTTTATGATGGGTTTCGATGGGAAAAATATGCTTAACGAGAAACCTTGTGTTGCATTAATATTCTGCATTCATCTGCTTTCCTGTATAAAATATGCATCATCACTAAGGTGTATACTGAATTTGGTATTTTGATATCACTGCATTAATACTGACTGCAAACCTGGTAAAAATGACTGGCGGGCAATGGAGGAAAGTCTTGTTTTGCCCTCCAGGTGGGCGTTCCTATAACGGCGTGACGTCACGTGAAAACTATGAATCCCCTGGAAACTGAAGCCATTGCTATCTAACTGTGCTCTGCTGTTTGAGCCACAGAGAATGACACGTGATTGAGAGTGTTGTATGACTAACATAGCGTGGAGGTGTGTGTCCCTACCAGAGCGAAGGAGAAGGAGGAAGACGAGGATTGGGAGCGATGTGAACTGTGAGCCGGTCGCCGTCCCCCGAGGAGCCTCGTGTCACACTCTTCAGCTGCGCTAACCGACCCAATGCGTGTCCGACTGACCCGTGAAAGCCTGTGCTCTCAGAATAACATGTCAGAGCTCAAAAGTGTCTCGGCTAAAGGCTCCACTGATGTTTCACTCAAAAGTCCATTGGGGACATAAAAATGGACATCCAACAGAGCTGTAAAATGAATGTGGAGTAGCTCAGATCATTTGATCTCTTTTTGGTAACACTTCACAAAAAGTTCTCATTGGTTAACTAACAATAGGCCTATATTTTTACAGCTTTTACTAACATTTGTTAGTTAGCCTACAGTTTGTTTTTATTGGCTTTGGTACTATTTTCATAAGTAAGGTGTATATTTTCAAAGCTCATAGTACAAAACTCCAAACTGATCACACTAGTCATGCTTTCATTCAGTGGCACATATTTTCATCCACGTAATCATTGTTTCAAACACAAGATTATTGTAATATGTAATGAGAACATTTGGTTTAATCACCGAAACACAACAGTATGATCTTCTTTCAATTCAGTGCTTTTAACAATCAGTTCATCCGACAGCAAACAGTGCCAGATACATGTTTCAGATCCCCCTCGTTGCTGAATTACAGGGGTTTTCAGTCGCTAACAAGCGTTTGTTCAACCAGTTGTCACATTTCCAAAACTCTAAACACAATTGGAACAGCATCGGTCTTTTGTGGCCGCACCGTTCACACACTTCATGTCGTTTTCACAAAATATGCAGTCAGTGAACACATTTCCACAATGCTTACATTTTCTTAACAGAGAAGCTATACCTCCTAACAAAATCATGGATTGTTTTTGTAGTATTTACGAATGTTAACACACGACATCCCACAATAGCAAAAACAATATTCCAAACCTTAGATACAGTATACAAACCTCTGCTTCTGCAATGAAACACAACACGAGGACCTTTGTGATTACCTGGGACAATGTGGCTTTCCATCATTCGGTTTGAAGTCCACCCAAGACTGGTGAGTCTCTTCCCTGTTCACCTTTCCTCAACCCCATAGAGGAGTTCTCTTCTGCATGGAGGTGGGAGGTGTGGGAGGACCAGATGTCCCTCACTGAAGCCATGGATGCTGGCTGCAGGGACATCAGTTCATGATTGCCAAGGGTGGATCCGACATGCCAAGCGGTTTTATCCCAGGTGCATGTGATGCTGATGAAAACATGTGGCCTAACCCTGAAGATCGCAGAGATTAATTTTGTACTTTTTTTTAGCCCCTTAAAAATGTATTTTGTTCACTGTAAGCAATACTGTAAAACTTTCTCTGTTCTATCATACCGTGTTTCTACTGTACCTCCTGTAGTAAACCGTAAAGGAAAGAAAAATGATTTGCTTTTTTACTGGAATGCTTTTGAATGTGAACATTATTGTACATGTGGACATACAACATACTTTCCTTTCTGTCCTTCTATCCGTGCAGACGTGTTTTCTCTCTGTTCCCTGCTGGCTCTTGCGCTGTTTTGTTTTGTCTAGTGTTTCGTCTCTTCTCTTCTCTGACTGCTGCTCTGCTGGACTCTTGAAAATACTGAAATGGAATTGATTAACTGGTCAATCAGCACGATCGACAAGATTTTCTCACTAAGGAAGGGTGCCCCGGGAGAACCCACCTGCCCGGACGGGACCTTTGCCGCAGGGTACGTGAGGGACGCATGGAACAACTGGCAAGTCCTGTGCCTGGAGGCTCTGTCCGTGGAGGATGCGGAAGATTTATACATGATTGGATTATTGATGGCGGGGTTCCTATTCTTTGGCTTTGGGATTGCCCTGACCTATCGGAAGATTGGTAAAACAGCTGCAAGCAAATTCACCCAGCCGCTGTCTGTGGAAATTAAAGAATGCTTGGGGTTATGTGTGACCGTCTGAAGGAATTAGATCAGAAAGTGATAGGAATTGAGGAACTGAACTGTAACAACGCAGTCCGGACTGCGGATACGCAGGGTAGAGTGGGCTCATCGGGGTCAGATCGGTGAACTTTACGGACTGTAACCGGTCTGGCCATGAGGCTGGACGTAATGTCTAGGGAAACTGCACAGACCGGACGCGAATGCTGAGGACCAGATCTGATTGATTGATTATGATCCGGACAAATTACCGAAGATCATCAAATGGATTAAAAATAATAAATTGTATTTGCCTGACCTAATCAACTAGCCCAACGAACCTCACTTGGTCCTATCTCTCGGGGTTGGGAGGTCAGCCGGGCAGCTGTCTGCTATCTTTCCCTGTGCAC
>CM031955.1:39201039-39228539 GCA_018749465.1 Paracanthobrama guichenoti
TTTACCTGTATGGAGATGACTATTATGTCAACTGTATGAATCTGAAGCTCCCATGATCTTTTCTGCCACTTTCCAGAATGGCATATAATTGGTCCAAACTTTTCCAAAACGTTCCTATTCCAGTAGAAGGTAAATCCTGTAGATGCAATGGGTAAAATATATTAGTTTCTAAAGCCCACTATGGCACAGAAGCGTCAACATCAATCCACATCCTAAGCGGTATTATTTGATATGCTAAATAATATGACCAATATTAGAATGATTTCTGAAGGATCATGTGTCAGTAATGATGCTGAAAATTCAGCTTTGAAAACAGGAATAAATTACACTTTTACTATATATTCACATAGAAAACAGCTGATTTACATTTTTATTAAATAAATGCAGCCTTGATGAGCAGAAGAGACTTTTTCAAAAACATTAAAACTTTTCAGTGGTATGATAGATAGATACACAGTGAGAGTGCATAGCTTTTGAATGAATGTGAATTCATCCATCTAGGAGAAATGATTGACACATCAAACAGATCTCCTCTGTTGCTTATGCTGCTATAAACCAAACAATACCTGCTCGGCAAGATTGTTTTCAAACTGTTACTTTTTTAAAGAAATTAATACTTTTACTTTATTCATGAAATGCACATTCAATTGATCAAAAATTACAGTAAAAATAATGTTATAAAAGATTCTAGTTCTAATAAATGCTGTTCTTTTGAACTTTCTATTCATCAAAGAATCCTGAAAAATAAAATGTATCACAGTTTTCACAAAAATATGACTCCAGTCCTCTCCAGTCCCCAGTCCAGTCCCCAGTCCTCCAGTCCTCCAGTCCTCCAGTCCCCAGTCCTCCAGTCCTCCAGTCCCCAGTCCCCAGTCCCCAGTCCCCAGTCCCCAGTCCCCAGTCCTCCAGTCCTCCAGTCCTCCAGTCCCCAGTCCTCCAGTCCTCCAGTCCTCCAGTCCTCTAGTCTCTCCAGTCCTCCAGTCCCCAGTCCTCCAGTCCTCCAGTCCCCAGTCCCCAGTCTCTCCTCAGTCCTCCAGTCCCTAGTCCTCCAGTCTCCAGTCCTCCAGTCCCCCAGTCCCAGTCCCTCAGTTCCCAGTCCCTTCCTCTAGTCCTCCAGTCTCTCCAGTCCCCAGTCCTCCAGTCCACAGTCCTCCAGTCCCCTCAGTCCCTGTCTAGTCCTCCTTAGTCCTCCAGTCCCCAGTCCCCAGTCCTCCAGTCCCCAGTCCTCCAGTCCCCAGTCCCAGTCCCCAGTCCTTCCAGTCCTCCAGTCCCCAGTCCTCCAGTCCACAGTCCTCCAGTCCTCCAGTCCCCAGTCCTCCAGTCCTCCAGTCCCAGTCCCCAGTCTCTAGTCCTCCAGTCCCCAGTCCTCCAGTCCCTAGTCCCCAGTCCTCCAGTCCCATGTCTCCAGTCTGAGTCCTAGTCTCCCAGTCTCAGTCCCCCAGTCTCCCAGTCTCCAGTCTCCAGTCCCCAGTCCCAGTCAGTCCCAGTCCCCCCAGTCCCATGTTCTAGTCCCCAGTCCCCAGTCCCCAGTCCCCAGTCTCCAGTCTCAGTCTCCAGTCTCCAGTCCCAGTCCTCCAGTCCTCAGTCCCCATGTCTCCAGTCTCCAGTCCCAGTCCCCAGTCCCCAGTCCCCATTCCCATGTCTCCAGTCTCCAGTCCCCAGTCCCCAGTCCCCAGTCCCATTCCCATTCCCATTCCCATGTCCCCATTCCCATTCCCATTCCCATGTCCCCAGTCAACATTCCCATTCCCATGTCCCCAGTCTCCAGTCTCCAGTCTCCAGTCCCATTCCCATTCCCATTCATTCCATTCCCATTCCCATTCCCCCAGTCTCCAGTCATCCAGTCCCCAGTCCCCAGTCTCCAGTCCCCAGTCCCCAGTCCTCAGTCCTCAGTCCCCAGTCCCCAGTCCCCAGTCCTCCAGTCCCCAGTCCTCCAGTCCTTCAGTCCTTCAGTCCTTCAGTCCTTCAGTCCTCCATTCCTCCATTCCTCCAGTCCCCAGTCCCCAGTCCTCCAGTCCCCAGTCCTCCAGTCCCCAGTCCCCAGTCCCCAGTCCCCAGTCCCCAGTCTCCATTCCCCATTCCCCATTCCTCATTCCCCATTCCCCATCCCCATTCCCCAGTCCTCAGTCCTCCAGTACTCCAGTCCTCCAGTCCCCCAGTCCCCAGTTCCCAGTCCTCCAGTCTCCCAGTCCCCATTCCCCATTCCCCAGTCACCAGTCCTCCAGTCCTCCAGTCCCCAGTCCCCAGTCCCCATTACCCAGTCCCCATTACCCAGTCGCCATTCCCATTCCCATTCCCATGTCTCCAGTCAACATTCCCATGTCCCCAGTCAACATTCCCATTCCCATGTCCCCAGTCTCCAGTCTCCAGTCTCCAGTCCCATTCCCCCAGTCTCCAGTCTCCAGTCTCCAGTCTCCAGTCTCCAGTCTCCAGTCTCCAGTCCCCAGTCCCATTCCCATTCCCATTCCCATGTCCCCAGTCTCCAGTCTCCAGTCTCCAGTCTCCAGTCTCCAGTCTCCAGTCTCCAGTCCCCAGTCCCATTCCCATTCCCCCAGGCACCAGTCTCCAGTGCCCAGTCCCCCAGCATTTGGGAACAACATTTTTTTACCTGTATGGAGATGACTATTATGTCAACTGTATGAATCTGAAGCTCCCATGATCTTTTCTGCCACTTTCCAGAATGGCATATAATTGGTCCAAACTTTTCCAAAACGTTCCTATTCCAGTAGAAGGTAAATCCTGTAGATGCAATGGGTAAAATATATTAGTTTCTAAAGCCCACTATGGCACAGAAGCGTCAACATCAATCCACATCCTAAGCGGTATTATTTGATATGCTAAATAATATGACCAATATTAGAATGATTTCTGAAGGATCATGTGTCAGTAATGATGCTGAAAATTCAGCTTTGAAAACAGGAATAAATTACACTTTTACTATATATTCACATAGAAAACAGCTGATTTACATTTTTATTAAATAAATGCAGCCTTGATGAGCAGAAGAGACTTTTTTCAAAAACATTAAAAACTTTTCAGTGGTATGATAGATAGATACACAGTGAGAGTGCATAGCTTTTGAATGAATGTGAATTCATCCATCTAGGAGAAATGATTGACACATCAAACAGATCTCCTCTGTTGCTTATGCTGCTATAAACCAAACAATACCTGCTCGGCAAGATTGTTTTCAAACTGTTACTTTTTTAAAGAAATTAATACTTTTACTTTATTCATGAAATGCACATTCAATTGATCAAAAATTACAGTAAAAATAATGTTATAAAAGATTCTAGTTCTAATAAATGCTGTTCTTTTGAACTTTCTATTCATCAAAGAATCCTGAAAAATAAAATGTATCACAGTTTTCACAAAAATATGACTCCAGTCCTCCAGTCCCCAGTCCCCAGTCCTCCAGTCCTCCAGTCCTCCAGTCCCCAGTCCTCCAGTCCTCCAGTCCTCCAGTCCCCAGTCCCCAGTCCCCAGTCCCCAGTCCCCAGTCCTCCAGTCCTCCAGTCCTCCAGTCCCCAGTCCTCCAGTCCTCCAGTCCTCCAGTCTCCAGTCTCCAGTCCCTAGTCCTCCTCTAGTCCTCCAGTCTCTCCAGTCTCTTGGGAGTCCTCCAGTCCTCCAGTCCTCCAGTCTCTCAGTCTCTCTAGTCCTCCAGTCTCCTAGTCCTCTAGTCCCTAGTCCTCCAGTCCCCTAGTCCTCCAGTCCTCCAGTCCTCCAGTCCCCAGTCCTCCAGTCCTCCAGTCCCCAGTCCCCAGTCCTCCAGTCCTCCAGTCCTCCAGTCCTCCAGTCCTCCAGTCCCCAGTCCCCAGTCCTCCAGTCCCTCCTCTTCTAGTCCTCCAGTCCTCCAGTCCCCAGTCCCCAGTCCTAGTCCTCCAGTCCCCAGTCCCTAGTCCTCCAGTCCTCCAGTCCTCCAGTCCCCAGTCCCCAGTCCTCCAGTCCTCCAGTCCTCCAGTCCCCAGTCCCCAGTCCCCAGTCCTCCAGTCCCCAGTCCTCCAGTCCTCCAGTCCTCCAGTCCTGTGTCCCCAGTCCCCTAGTCCTCCAGTCCCCAGTCCCCAGTCCTCCAGTCCTCCAGTCCTCCAGTCCCCAGTCCCCAGTCCTCCAGTCCTCCAGTCCTCCAGTCCCCAGTCCCCAGTCCCCAGTCCTCCAGTCCCCAGTCCTCCAGTCCTCTTTTCAACCACTTTCCAACTTTTCAGTGGTATGATAGATAGATACACAGTGAGAGTGCATAGCTTTTGAATGAATGTGAATTCATCCATCTAGGAGAAATGATTGACACATCAAACAGATCTCCTCTGTTTGTCTTTGGTTTTTTTAAGAGATACTGTGTGTTTGGGCTAGCATGTTGATGAAAAGAAGGTCGGTCCCAGAAACAAAAAGAAAAGTAGAGAAAGGAGCTGCACGAAAACGTTCTCTGAATCACACCTGCCCGACTCAAGAGTTCTTGTGGTTGAAGCATCTCAGAAACGCTCAGTTTCTCACATGAACGACCCGTCGTGCTGCAGGAGGAGAAGCTTGATTCAGGCGCCGTAATGATCACAACACTAACATGATTTACTTTTGCCATCATGCAAACAAACTGGCGTTTTTATGTTGCCGTGTGACCTGGGTTACTTAAGCTGATTGGTTGCTTTATTTATCCTGCTTTCACTCTGTTTTTCTCTTGCACTCATCCAGAAGCTTCATGGGATGTCAGGCTAGTGGCATGTCGAGCCTTACGTTTTATTGCATGTGATTTGACATCAATAAAAATGACACACAGCTTCAATCGTTAGAGTGCTGAAACTCCTCTGGAGAGCATTAAACTCCTGCTGCTTCAGTGTTTCATAAGAAAAAAGCCTGTAAAACACGTGCACGAATCACATACATGGACACGCAGTTCGTCATGTCAAGCATCCACAGTATCTGGAGTTTAGCTTGCTCTGCTTCTGCTTGAGGTTAGTGCAGTTGTTTTAGGTGAGAATGAGTGTTAGTGTAGAAGACGATTATGTGACCATCTTGTGTTAGCACAACATGACACACCCAACCCTTAAACAGACACACAGATTGCATGGGAAAGGTTTAAAGGCATGGTAGGGTTTCCAGTTTTGTGTGCAATATTCATCAGCCGATCAGTGAGTGTACGTACTGTCTGAAACAGAGACTGAATGTTACTGGCAAACACCTGCATGAGGCCTAAAGGAAGGCAGGAATCCGTCAAGGTGAGCAAAGGAAGAAAAACAGACAACGAGAATAAAGCAGAGCCGAAGGGAGAGAAGGAAGCGAGTGAAGAGGACGGGGCAAACAGAGCTGACACTGATATGATTTCCAGCCTCGGCAGAGGAGGATTTCAGGCCTGGAGTGGCCCATCTGCGGCCTTACATAAAGTGTTTTCTCAAGTGGGGTTACAAATGTGAAAAAATTGTGTAATCTGTCACACTTAGTCCAGAGACAGAGAGAGAGAGAGAGAGAGAGAGAGAGAGAGAGAGAGAGCGAGAGCGAGAGAGACAGAGAGAGAGAGAGAGAGAGAGAGAGACAGAGAGCGAGAGAGAAAGAGAGAGAGAGAGAAAGATGGAGGGTGAAGTGAACCGTGAAACAGCCAGATATGCTCTGACATATACGACACAGAAAGAAAACCAGTAACAACAACCTCCCCACATCTATCTATCTATCTATCTATCTATCTATCTATCTATCTATCTATCTATCTATCTATCTATCTATCTATCTATCTATCTATCTATCTATCTATCTATCTATCTATCTATCTATCTATCTATCTATCTATCCATCCATCCATCCATCCATCCATCCATCCATCATCCATCCTCCTTCCATCATCTGTCCATCTCACTCAACTTCCTTCCATCCATCTATCCTCCTGCCATCCATCCATCCATCCACCCATCCATCCATCCATCCATCCATCCATCCATCCATCCATCCATCCATCCATCCATCTTCCATCCATCCATCCATCCATCCTCTGTCCTTCCATCCATCCATCTATCTGTCCATCTCACTCAATAACTTCCTTGCATGTGGAATGGATGGATAATGGATGGATGGATGGATGGATAGATAATGGATGGAAGTTATTGAGTTAGAAGGATGGATAGCTGAATGATAGATGGATGGATGGATGGATGGATGGATGGATGATAGATGGATGGATGGATAGATAATGGATGGATGGAAGTTATTGAGTTAGAAGGATGGATAGCTGAATGATAGATGGATGGATGGATGGATGGATGGATGATGGTTGGATGGATGGATAGATAATGGATGGATGGAAGTTATTGAGTTAGAAGGATGGATAGCTGAATGATGGATGGATGGATGGATGGATGGATGGATGGATGGCTGGTTGATGGATGGATGGATGGATAGATGATGGATGGATGGAAGTTATTGAGCTAGAAGGATGGATAGCTGAATGATGGATGGATGGATGGATGGATGGATGGATGGATGGTTGATGGATGGATGGATGGATAGATGATGGATGGATGGAAGTTATTGAGCTAGAAGGATGGATAGCTGAATGATAGATGGATGGATGGATGGATGGATGATGGATGATGGATGGATGGAAGTTATTGAGTTAGAAGGATGGATAGCTGAATGATAGATGGATGGATGGATGGATGGATGGATGGATGGATGGATGGATGGATGGATGGATGGAAGTTATTGAGTTAGAAGGATGGATAGCTGAATGATAGATGGATGGATGGATGGATGGATGATGGATGGATGGATGGATGGATGGATAGATAATGGATGGATGGATGGATGGATGGATGGATGGATGGATGGATGGATGGATGGAAGTTATTGAGTTAGAAGGATGGATAGCTGAATGATAGATGGATGGATGGATGGATGGATGGATGGATGATGGATGGCAGAAAAATCCCACACAGCCCGTTTGTAAAGCTATTTGTATTTAAATGTGTCATCTGAAGGGACGGAGAGTTTGTTAACATAAGCAATAATAATGATAATCTTGTAGCTTGTGCAACATCAAAGAAAAGTGAAGAAAGACGCAAGGCCCATAAATTATCTTTGGTAATGTGACCGTTAGGTGAACTCTTATTTGATGCTGTCAGGAGGCCGTGAGCTTTCGCCTCCCTAATTAATCCAAAAGATGAAGCAGCGGCGGGCAGCTGACACTCGGCTCGGGATAATTGCTGTTTCTGCTCCCAGAAAACTCAGGGTCATTCAACAGATGGAAAATCAACAGAAAGCATGGAAAACAGCGTGATGGGGCTGAGAGAGACACGGAGAGGCAGAATAAGAACTTTACCTATGAATAAATGCAGAAGAAGCATTCATTTACTTCATATTTGTACTTTTATTGATTGTTAACTTGAACATGATGCTTTTTTTGTGACAAAACATGAGCTTTCTAAAGGTTATGAAAAGGAAAGGAAACAACCAGAAGGACTTTCATAATAAAATGATCATTAGTAAGAGATGTTGGCCTGATTCACACATGATTGCCCAAGGATGTCATTAAATCAGATGAAGTTTAGGTCGTAGTGAATCGAACTTCCTCTGAGATCTTTGTGTGCTTATGCTTGTGAAAGCAGAGAACATTTACGCTCGTGTTTTTTAATGCTAGCAAACAAGCATTTCCTGCCCCGCGAGAGACTGACAGGAAGAGCAACAAACCCATTCTGGAAATAAAGGATGTAAGAAAGGATTTCAGAAGGAAGTGTGTAATTGGTGGTTGCTACACTGCAAATAATCATATTCTTTTCCAACACAATGATCAAAACATCCTTAAAACAGGATATATGTACATACTGAAGCAAAGCAATACAAGATTTTATTTCTTGCTTCCAGAAAAATCGAACAGAATTCTCAGATGTTTTTGCTTAAAACATGAAAATGTTTTTTTGCTAATGGGGTCAGAAAAATAATCCAAATCAAAAGGAAAAACAAGATTATTTTTCATGTTTTAAGCAAAAACATCTGAGAATTCTGTTCGATTTTTCTGGAAGCAAGAAATAAAATCTTGTATTGCTTTGCTTCGTATGTACATATATCCTGTTTTAAGGATGTTTTGATCATTGTGTTGGAAAATAAGACGAAAAAAAAACTCAGAACCAGCATTAACTTCTTGAGCAGTTTGAGCTCCAGTAGCTCGTCTGTTTGATCGGACCACACGGGCCAGCCTTCGCTCCCCACGTGCATCAATGAGCCTTGGCCGCCCATGACCCTGTGTCCGGTTCTCCACTGTTCCTTCCTTGGAGCACTTTTGATAGATACTGACCACTGCAGACCGGGAACACCCCACAAGAGCTGCATCTTTGGCCCTTGTCAAACTCTTTTTCAGAGAGGTGTTCCCGGTCTGCAGTGGTCAGGATCTATCAAAAGTGCTCCAAGGAAGGAACAGTGGAGAACCGGACACAGGGTCATGGGCGGCCAAGGCTCATTGATGCACGTGGGGAGCGAAGGCTGGCCCGTGTGGTCCGATCAAACAGACGAGCTACTGGAGCTCAAACTGCTCAAGAAGTTAATGCTGGTTCTGACTGCAAAATTTTTTTCCTGCAGAGATTGTCTGCGTTTCCCAATCCAATCGAACAAGCTGACATTTGACAAAATTATGAGATTGTGTTGGTGCAGTTTTGCCGTATAGGGGCCCTTTATCGTCTGAAAACATGTTTCATGTGCTTTTGTGGTCTGTGGTTGTCTATGGATCCGAGCAGAAGTTTGGTCACACATAAACTGCTTTTATCCAGGTCAAAAGAAGCTGTGAGGAATATGAAGGGAAGCAGATGATTGAGTCAGCTTTAGGAGGATGTCGGGTCAGTGGTCGGTCATGAATGAATAACACATTCAAACTCCGCAAATGGAAAGAAGCAGTGCAGAGAAATGGGAAAGAGAAGAGAATGCAGCGTCTCCGGCTAATCAGTCATCAAACTGAACAACTGTCAAAGTGTGTCACTGATGAATACAAGCTCAATGAAGCTTCACTCCATCATCTGCAAACCCCTCACTGCTCACAGGACACTGAAGAATCAAGAGACAAACGCCATAAAACAAGATTATCTTAACGTGATTAATGCACTGCACACACGAAAACAGAAACATCTAAAGATCCTTACATCAAGACACATTTACTGGAGAACAGAAATGACTGGAGATATTAACTCTTGCTTCCTGGAAAATGCATCAAAATGAAGTGAGTTTGTGATGTTTGTGTTTTGTTTAAAGCATAAGCTCACTTTAATTTTGATCAATTTTTCAGAAAACAAGTCTCAATATCTCCAGTCATTTCTCTTCTCCAGTGAATGTGTCTTGATTTAAGGCTGTTTAGATGTTTGTGCTGGAAAGCGGGAGAAACACTGTTTATTTTGTAGTGAATGCATTCAATTACTATGTATAGTTTATGTATGTATGTGTGTATGTCATTATTTATATAATTATTATTATGAAACTGAATTAGATTACACCTATACTTAAGGGCTGTTAAGTTAAAAAAATAGTTATGAATTAATAATTTAAAGCGTTTATTGTAAGGTATTATTTATCATATTGCCTTAATATGCATGTGCTTACAATATATTTTAAAATGTAAATATTAGTGTACATGGATGAGAATCATCAAGAATAATTACAAAAAAATTAAAACAATTGAAGAGAAATGAGAATTTGTTGGTTAATGTTCTTAATTAATTCAAATCAAGTTCAAGTTTAAAGTTTGTTATAAGCCCAAATGGTGATTTTTGGTGCAACATTCTATTCTATTCTATTCTATTCTATTCTATTCTATTCTATTCTATTCTATTCTATTCTATTCTATTCTAAAGTTCAAATATAACATTGGCATGTTTTTGTGACATTTGGCCAATAAGGTTATTTTTGGTCAAGTCAATTGTATTGTATATAGTTTCAAAACAGTTTTACAGAAAATCATGAAGTTATGTTTGTAATATCTGTAATATAAAATAACTGATTGTCTGCCTTTAGCAGTTTAGCGCTGGGCAAATTTAGCAGTGAATTAATGATTGATTCCTGGATATTTATGGTACACTGTAAACCTGAATAAGTTGGCAGAACTCAAAAAAAATTGAGGCAACCAGTTACATACATTTTTAGTTCAAGTAAGTAATTCAAGTAAGTACGTTTAAGTAAGCACAACTCAGATTTGTATTTTGTACTTGTGTATTTTAATTGCTCTTAATATAAAATATTTAAGTAAGCTAACTCAAAACTCATACATTTCATTTAAAATGATCATGTAATATCAACTCAAATATTTGTAGTATTGGAAACTTAGCTAGCTTTAACTAGCTAATTCAATAAATGCTAAATTGGTAAGAATGCTTTGATAGCATTAGCAGAGTGTAGTAATTGTTGAATGAGCAGAACGTTCGACTATCCAACATAACAGAAACTCTTCTAAATTAGCATAGCTAAACATTCAACACTACTAAATCTACAACTTTACATTAATCTTGCACAAAAAAACATGATCTGATCATGGTCCGAAGCTCACGGCGCAGGTGCTCTTAGGGCGTGTCTGAAACCACTTTTGCTAGTTTAACAACGGGAAAAAGGTTGGCACTCCCGGAGCATGGTCCAAAAGGATTGTGCCTCGTCTTTTAATGAGTCATGGGTGTGTTTTGGGCGTAATGTGCAATAGACTAATCAGAGTCTCATCTCCCTTTCCCTTTAAAAGCCAGTTGTGCTTGCACCATGAGCGGATTCACTATTTACATGAGGAGAGACTGAACGCTTCTCCAGAGAGGAATCCTTTTATTTTTCATATTTAAACGTGTGTGTGTGTGTGTGTGTGTCTGTGTCTGTGTGTGTGTGTGTGTGTGCTGCTGTGTGTCCCTGTGTGTGTAATAATCAGAGTGTGTGTGTGTGTGTGTGTGTTGCCATGCGATCCTGTGTGTGTAATAATCAGAGTGTGTGTGTGTGTGTGTGTGTGTGTGTGTGTGTGTGTGTGTGTGTGCTGCTGCGTGTCCCTGTGTGTGTAATAATCAGAGTGTGTGTGTGTGTGTGTGTGCTGCTGCGCGTCCCTGTGTGTGTAATAATCAGTGTGTGTGTGTGTGTGTGTGTGTGCTGCTGCATGTCCCTGTGTGTGTAATAATCAGTGTGTGTGTGTGTGTGCTGCTGTGTGTCCCTGTGTGTGTAATAATCAGAGTGTGTGTGTGTGCTGCTGTGTGTCCCTGTGTGTGTAATAATCAGTGTGTGTGTGTGTGTGTGCTGCTGCGTGTGTGCTGCTGTGTGTCCCTGTGTGTATAATAATCAGAGTGTATGTGTGTGTGTGTGTGCTGCTGCGTGTCCCTGTGTGTGTAATAATCAGTGTGTGTGTGTGTGTGTGTGTGTGTGTGCTGCTGTGTCCCTGTGTGTGTAATAATCAGTGTGTGTGTGTGTGTGTGTGTGCTGCTGCGTGTCCCTGTGTGTGTAATAATCAGTGTGTGTGTGTGCGTGTGTGCTGCTGCTGCGTGTCCCTGTGTGTGTAATAATCAGTGTGTGTGTGTGTGTGTGTGTGTGTGTGCTGCTGCATGTCCCTGTGTGTGTAATAATCAGTGTGTGTGTGTGTGTGCTGCTGTGTGTCCCTGTGTGTGTAATAATCAGAGTGTGTGTGTGTGCTGCTGTGTGTCCCTGTGTGTGTAATAATCAGTGTGTGTGTGTGTGTGTGTGCTGCTGCGTGTGTGCTGCTGTGTGTCCCTGTGTGTATAATAATCAGAGTGTGTGTGTGTGTGTGTGCTGCTGCGTGTCCCTGTGTGTGTAATAATCAGTGTGTGTGTGTGTGTGTGTGTGTGTGTGTGTGTGTGTGTGTGTGTGTGTGCAAAGTGCTGTGTCCCTGTGTGTGTAATAATCAGAGTGTGTGTGTGTGTGTGCTGCTGCACGTCCCTGTGTGTGTAATAATCAGAGTGTGTGTGTGCTGCACGTCCCTGTGTGTGTAATAATCAGAGTGTGTGTGTGTGTGTGTGTGTGTGTGCTGCTACGTGTCCCTGTGTGTGTAATAATCAGAGTGTGTGTGTGTGTGTGTGTGTGTGCTGCTGTGTGTCCCTGTGTGTGTAATAATCAGAGTGTGTGTGTGTGTATGTGTTGCCAAAGCTGCATGCCCTGTGTGTGTAATAATCAGAGTGTGTGTGTGTGTGTGTGCTGTTGCACGTCCCTGTGTGTGTAATAATCAGTGTGTGTGTGTGTGTGTGTGTGCTGCTGCAAGGTCCTGTGTGTGTAATAATCAGAGTGTGTGTGTGTGTGTGCTGCTGTGTGTCCCTGTGTGTGTAATAATCAGAGTGTGTGTGTGTGTGTGTGTGTGTGTGCTGCTGCACGTCCCTGTGTGTGTAATAATCAGAGAGTGTGTGTGTGTGCTGTTGCACGTCCTGTGTGTGTAATAATCAGAGTGTGTGTGTGTGTGTGTGTGTGTGCTGCTGCGTGTCCCTGTGTGTGTAATAATCAGAGTGTGTGTGTGTGTGTGCTGTTGCACGTCCCTGTGTGTAATAATCAGAGTGTGTGTGTGTGTGTGTGCTGCGTGTCCCTGTGTGTGTAATAATCAGAGTGTGTGTGTGTGTGTGTGCTGCGCGTCCCTGTGTGTGTAATAATCAGAGTGTGTGTGTGTGTGTGTGTGTGTGTGTGTGCTGTAACGTCATCCCTGTGTGTGTAATAATCAGAGTGTGTGTGTGTGTGTGTGTGTGTGTGTGTGTGTTGCTGCGCGTCCCCCTGTGTGTGTGTAATCAGAGTGTGTGTGTGTGTGTGTGTGTGTGTGTGTGTGTGTGTGTGTGTGTGTGTGTGCTGCATGTGCCCTGTGTGTGTAATAATCAGAGTGTGTGTGTGTGTGTGTGTGTGCCATGCGTCCTGTGTGTGTAATAATCAGTGTGTGTGTGTGTGTGTCCTGCTGCGTGTCCCTGTGTGTGTAATAATCAGAGTGTGTGTGTGTGTGTGTGTGTGTGCTGTTGCACGTCCCTGTGTGTGTAATAATCAGAGGTGTGTGTGTGTGCTGCTGCCCCTGTGTGTGTAATAATCTGAGAGTGTGTGTGTGTGTGTGTGTGTGTGCTGCTGTGTGTCCCTGTGTGTGTAATAATCAGAGTGTGTGTGTGTGTGTGTGCTGCTGCACGTCCCTGTGTGTGTAATAATCAGAGTGTGTGTGTGTGTGCTGCTGCGTGTCCCTGTGTGTGTGTAATAATCAGAGTGTGTGTGTGTGTGTGTGTGTGTGTGTGTGTGTGTGTGTGCTGCTGCGTGTCCCTGTGTGTGTAATAATCAGAGTGTGTGTGTGTGTGCTGCTGCGTGTCCCTGTGTGTGTAATAATCAGAGTGTGTGTGTGTGTGCTGCTGCGCGTTCCTGTGTGTGTAATAATCAGAGTGTGTGTGTGTGTGTGTGTGTGTGCTGCTGCGTGTCCCTGTGTGTGTAATAATCAGTGTGTGTGTGTGTGTGTGTGTGTGTGTGTGTGTGTGTGTGTGTGTGTGTGTGTGTGTGTGTGTGTAATGTGTGTGTGTGCATCTGCATCCTGTGTGTGTGTAATAATCAGTGTGTGTGTGTGTGTGTGTGTGTGTTGTGCACCTCCTATAGGCTCATATTACTAACACACCCTTTAAATAACACACAGATACTGCACTATTGACTTTAGAGCAGGTTTGTGTTGGTCAATGGTCAGTGGTTTCCAGTTCCTCACAATAGCAACGCTCCAACAATGCTCCTGAACACACCTGGTGTTCAGACCAGAGGCCCATGGGTGAACAGATGCGCCAGTGCATTTGATATTTAAACACCGTGGAGCTGGACGTGAGCATGAGAACTGCGTCCGGCTGAGACTAGCAGAAATGCCATTGACCTTTGCATGCATGAAAACAGTCTGCGCTGGAAAATATGTGTGAAGAGCAGTGTTTATTTATTAACTCATCTGATCTCACAGACTGATATGATTTGAGCAGCCGCAGGGCTGTACGCGCAGTAAATGATGTTTAGATCAGAGAGTCAGTGTGTTCAGAGTGACAGGAATGAGTCAGACGTCAATCCAGAAGACAGACTCGATCTGTTTTATGTCAGACCTGATCTGATGCCGACAGAGGGACAGATATCAAAATAAACCTCTGATGCTATTTAACAGGAAACTGCTTGCGACCCACTACTGTAATATGAAGGATTTCTGAGTAAAATAGAATATTATGAATGGCAGGACTTCTTTTTATCCATCAGTATAATGGATGGTGTCTCTATTCTCATTATAGTATCATCGTTATCATTATCATCCTTGATGTGAACAGGCCTTAAGACTAGGAGGAAAGTGTGCAATGAAGAGTAAATATGTATTCATAAGCAACCGTGGAGAGGTTTGCTTGTTATGGTATATCAAATTGCCAATAATAAAATGCAGTCTCTTTGAGTGAGTGAAGATGTGTTAGTGTGCAGACGGACCCTGTCAATACATCACTAACACTTCAGCAAACATTTGTCCACTTCACTTGCTTGCAATAAAGGGTGTTTACTGTCAATGTGATCTGAGCCTTTCATTCGCCGAGCCGCTTGAGTCACAGTCCAATGAAGGCAAAGGCAAGAATCCTCTCACGTCTGACAGACACACTCACCTGATGTAATCTAGAGTATGTGATCATCAGGCTTTTGAGGAACGTTTATGAGTTCATCTCTCATTCATCATTGTATGTTTTAAAACTACAGAGCCTTGATCATAAAACTAAGCATTTAAATATCATCTTACTAAGACATATTATTGGTATACACTCACCTAAAGGATTATTAGGAACACCTGTTCAATTTCTCATTAATGCAATTATCTAATCAACCAATCACATGGCAGTTCCTTCAATGCATTTAGGGGTGTGGTCCTGGTCAAGACAATCTCCTGAACTCCAAACTGAATGTCAGAATGGGAAAGAAAGGTGATTTAAGCAATTTTGAGCGTGGCATGGTTGTTGGTGCCAGACGGGCCGGTCTGAGTATTTCACAATCTGCTCAGTTACTGGGATTTTCACGCACAACCATTTCTAGGGTTTATAAAGAATGGTGTGAAAAGGGAAAAACATCCAGTATGCGGCAGTCCTGTGGGAGAAAATGCCTTGTTGATGCTAGAGGTCAGAGGAGAATGGGCCGACTGATTCAAGCTGATAGAAGAGCAACTTTGACTGAAATAACCACTCGTTACAACCGAGGTATGCAGCAAAGCATTTGTGAAGCCACAACACGCACAACCTTGAGGCGGATGGGCTACAACAGCAGAAGACCCCACCGGGTACCACTCATCTCCACTACAAATAGGAAAAAGAGGCTACAATTTGCACGAGTTCACCAGAATTGGACAGTTGAAGACTGGAAAAATGTTGCCTGGTCTGATGAGTCTCGATTTCTGTTAAGACATTCAGATGGTAGAGTCAGAATTTGGCGTAAACAGAATGAGAACATGGATCCATCATGCCTTGTTACCACTGTGCAGGCTGGTGGTGGTGGTGTAATGGTGTGGGGATGTTTTTGGCACACTTTAGGCCCCTTAGTGCCAATTGGGCATGGTTTAAATGCCACGGCCTACCTGAGCATTGTTTCTGACCATGTCCATCCCTTTATGACCACCATGTACCCATTCTCTGATGGCTACTTCCAGCAGGATAATGCACCATGTCACAAAGCTGGAATCATTTCAAATTGGTTTCTTGAACATGACAATGAGTTCACTGTACTAAAATGGCCCCCACAGTCACCAGATCTCAACCCAATAGAGCATCTTTGGGATGTGGTGGAACGGGAGCTTCATGCCCTGGATGTGCATCCCACAAATCTCCATCAACTGCAAGATGCTATCCTATCAATATGGGCCAACATTTCTAAAGAATGCTTTCAGCACCTTGTTGAATCAATGCCACGAGAATTAAGGCAGTTCTGAAGGCGAAAGGGGGTCAAACACAGTATTAGTATGGTGTTCCTTATAATCCTTTAGGGGAGTGTATATTGATATTTATATGCATTTTATGTAAGTAGATTGATATACTGCTTTTTATATGAATATCTAAATATAAAATATCAGCATATGCACCAAACTCCATATTCTTTTCTCAGATTGAGGCAGTTTTTCCTCTATATTCTTACTTCTATCAGAGTTCATTATAAGCCCAATTTTTTGTGCAGCGTAAAATTCTATTCTATTCTATTCTATTCTATTCTATTCTATTCTATTCTATTCTATTCAAGTTCAGGTTCAGGTTCAAAGTTTATTATAAGCCTAAAGGGTGATTTTTGGTGCAGCATAACATTATTTTCTGTTCAAGTTTTCTATTCTATTCAATTCTATTCAAATTTCATTATGTCAAAGAGCGATTTTTGGTATAATTCTATTCTATTGTATTCTGTATTTGTTACTTGATCTCTGAAGCTCTGAAATATCCAGTGAAGCTGATGCAGCACAAGCAGAAGCGGATTGTTTGGGTGTCTCCTGCAGCGCTGCTGATTTCACAGCTGGTGAGCAGAGCCTGTCAGAGACAGAGCTGCCGTATTAACACAACACGCCTCCCGCTGCGACTTCATCCCCAAAGAGCCCATTAGTTTTGGGATTGCAAATCAATGTACGAACAAAAGAGCCCAGCGTAATTGACTAAACTCGGTTTGCTGTTAGAGAATGCACTGGCAGGTCTTACTGAATCACTTCTAACTTTGAGCACAAACACTTTCACCTCAGATGCACTACTGTAAATCTCATGCTTATTCCAAGTCTGTGGACAGATTTAATGAGACACAATCCTGCATATATTTGCATCTCATTAGGCTCCAGTTAATAAGTTACCAAACATCAAGGGAATTATGAGATTAAGATTGTGATTGCAGTTTTTTTTTTTTTTCTAAGGATGGACTGAGGAAAATCATATAGGCTGCATTTTTTTTAAATTATTTAAACAGATAAAAAATTATGTATTCAAATATATTCGCCATTTTAATGACAGTTTGACGTTGATGCCCATTATATATGCATATAAATTTGTAGTTACTTTTTAATCTGTGCGTATATTCCACTCCATCTTATTAGTGATATTAAACGTTTGATATAGCAGATGTCGTAAGTCTGGACTGATGTAGAAAAACGCGTTTGACCCTGTGCGCTTTCCGTTCAGCGTCCCGTTGCTAAGAGACGCGTCCAAACAACAAACTCTCGCTAGTTACCAGCTGAACTTACGCCCTCATCATAAACAAAACGCCGACATAAAATCGATATTGTACTCTTTTTAACTTTAGCAGCTGAGCTGCTGTGGAACGGCTGATGACGTGACATGGATCTTCGTATTCGACAATATTTATTAAAAGCTGAGGAGAAAAGAGGTACCCATGAAATTACGTGTTTATCAGTCGATAGTTCGTTGAATGTGATTGTTTTATTATCCTGCATTGTTGTTAGTCATTCACGAGGGGCTAGTTGTCACACAGTTACACACACGCGTGTTTCTCATGTGTTTTGTGCAGATGTTGTGTTCGTGAGAAAAGCCTCTGCGCTGATTGGATCTTCCGGTCCTGATGGCAGGTCTCTGGCAGAGCTCGGCGTTCTGTGTGCTGAACAATCTCTACAGGTGAGATGATAAACGCCATTCATTTTTTCCATAGGGAAATTAATTTTAAACCTTTGAAGACAGACATACTGTCTACGAGGTTGTTAATTCATGGTATTAGCTTTTTTAATTTTCAATTTAATTTTAAATAATTGTATTTAAAAGCAGAATTAGTGAAAAACTACATTTCCCATGATGCTGTGCAGACAATGACACCAATCAGTGAGTAAAAAAAAAAGTAACCACCAAAATAGCCTCCGCCCATCTCTCCATCTCTCTAAGCTCTCAAAATATTTAGATATTTGTATATACAGGTGCTGGTCACATAATTAGAATATCATCAAAAAGTTGATTTATTTCACTAATTCCATTCAAAAAGTGAAAGTTGTATGTTATATTCATTCATTAGACACAGACTGATATATTTCAAATGTTTATTTCTTTTAATTTTGATGATTATAACTGACAACTAAGTGCATAAGTGTATATAGTGCATAAGTGTATAGTGCATAAGTGTATAGTGCGTAAGTGTATAGTGCATAAGTGCAGAGTGCATAAGTGCAGAGTGCATAAGTGCAGAGTGCATAAGTGCAGAGTGCATAAGTGCAGAGTGCATAAGTGCAGAGTGCATAAGTGCAGAGTGCATAAGTGCAGAGTGCATAAGTGCAGAGTGCATAAGTGCAGAGTGCATAAGTGCAGAGTGCATAAGTGCAGAGTGCATAAGTGTATAGTGCATAAGTGCATAGTGCATAAGTGCAGAGTGCATAAGTGTATAGTGCATAAGTGCATAGTGCATATGTATAGTGCATAAGTGTATAGTGCATAAGTGTATAGTGCATAAGTGTATAGTGCATAAGTGTATAGTGCATAAGTGCATAGTGCATAAGTGTATAGTGCATAAGTGTATAGTGCATAAGTGTATAGTGCATATGCATAGTGCATAAGTGCAGAGTGCATAAGTGCAGAGTGTATAAGTGTATAGTGCATAGTGCATAAGTGTGCATAGTGCATAAGTGTATAGTGTATAAGTGCATAGTGTATAGTGCATAGTGCATAGTGCATAGTGCATGCATAAGTGTATAGTGCATAAGTGCATAGTGCATAAGTGTATAGTGCATAGTGCATAGTGCATAAGTGTATAGTGCATAAGTGTATAGTGCATAAGTGTGCATAGTGCATAGTGCAGATAGTGCATAAGTGCAGAGTGCATAAGTATATAGTGCATAAGTGTATAGTGCATAAGTGCAGAGTGCATAAGTGCAGAGTGCATAAGTGTATAGTGCATAAGTGTATAGTGCATAGTGCAGAGTGCATAAGTGCAGAGTATAGTGTATAGTGCATAAGTGTATAGTGCATAAGTGCAGAGTGCATAAGTGTATAGTGCATAAGTGTATAGTGCATAAGTATATAGTGCATAAGTGCATAGTGCATAAGTGTATAGTGCATAAGTGTATAGTGCATAAGTGCATAGTGCAGAGTGCATAAGTGCATAAGTGCAGAGTGCATATGTATAGTGCATAGTATAGTATAGTGCAGAGTGCATAAGTGTATAGTGCATAAGTGCATAAGTGCAGAGTGCATATATGTATAGTGCATAAGTGCAGAGTGCATAAGTGCATAGTGTATAGTGCATATGCATAGTGCATAAGTGTATAGTGCATAAGTGCAGAGTGCATAAGTGCAGTAGGTATAGTGCATAGTGTATAGTGCATAAGTGTATAGTGCATAAGTGCAGAGTGCATAAGTGCAGAGTGCATAAGTGTATAGTGCATAAGTGTATAGTGCATAAGTATAGTGCATAAGTGCATAGTGCATAAGTGCATAGTGCATAAGTGCATAGTGCATAAGTGCATATGTGCAGAGTGCATAAGTGTATAGTGCATAAGTGTATATAAGTGCATAAGTGCAGAGTGCATAAGTGTATATGCATAAGTGTATAGTGCATAAGTGTATAGTGCATAAGTGCAGAGTGCATAAGTGCATAAGTGCATAGTGCATAAGTGTATAGTGCATAAGTGCATAGTGCATAAGTGCAGAGTGCATAAGTGCATAAGTGTATAGTGCATAAGTGCATAGTGCATAGTGCATATGCATATGTAGTGCATAAGTGTATAGTGCATAAGTGTATAGTGCATAGTGCAGAGTGCATAAGTGTATAGTGCATAGAGTATAGTGCATAAGTGTATAGTGCATAAGTGCATAGTGCATAAGTGCATAGTGCATAAGTGTATAGTGCATAAGTGTATAGTGCATAAGTGCAGAGTGCATAAGTGCAGAGTGCATAAATGTATAGTGCATAAATGTATAGTACATAAGCAGAGTGCATAAGTGTATAGTGCATAAGTGTATAGTGCATAAGTGCAGAGTGCATAAGTGCAGAGTGCATAAGTGTATAGTGCATAAGTGCAGAGTGCATAAGTGCAGAGTGCATAAGTGTATAGTGCATAAGTATATAGTGCATAAGTGTATAGTGCATAAGTGTATAGTGCATAAGTGTATAGTCCATAAGTGCAGAGTGCATAAGTGTATAGTGCATAAGTGCAGAGTGCATAAGTGTGTAGTGCATAAGTGTATAGTGCATAAGTGCATACTGTCATTTAGGACACAACTAGAGATATTCATCAGGGAGTCTTTCTTTGATTTCAAAGAAAACTGTGCCTTTTTTGACATTAGGTGAACCTGAGTTCAGTCTATATTTATTGATTACTCATGCACTGATGCCATGCTGTTGAGAATAGGTCACGCACTACACAAAATATTTTCTTGTCTTGTTTTCCTTGTGTTGTTTTGCATAAGTGTGTAGTGCATAAGTGTATAGTGCATAAGTGCAGAGTGCGTAAGTGTATAGTGCATAAGTGCAGAGTGCAGAGTGCATAAGTGTATAGTGCATAAGTGCAGAGTGCATAAGTGTATAGTGCATAAGTGTATAGTGCATAAGTGCAGAGTGCATAAGTGCAGAGTGCATAAGTGTATAGTGCATAAGTGTATAGTGCATAAGTGCAGAGTGCATAAGTGCAGAGTGCATAAGTGTATAGTGCATAAGTGCAGAGTGCATAAGTGTATAGTGCATAAGTGTATAGTGCATAAGTGCAGAGTGCATAAGTGCATAAGTTTATAGTGCATAAGTGTATAGTGCATAAGTGTATAGTGCATAAGTGCAGAGTGCATAAGTGCAGAGTGCATAAGTGTATAGTGCATAAGTGTATAGTGCATAAGTGCAGAGTGCATAAGTGTATAGTGCATAAGTGTATAGTGCATAAGTGCATAAGTGCATAAGTGCATAAGTGCAGAGTGCATAAGTGCATAAGTGCAGAGTGCATAAGTGTATAGTGCATAAGTGTATAGTGCATAAGTGTATAGTGCATATGTGCAGAGTGCATAAGTGCATAAGTGTATAGTGCATAAGTGTATAGTGCATAAGTGTATAGTGCATAAGTGCAGAGTGCATAGTGTATAGTGCATAAGTGTATAGTGTATAGTGCATATGTATAGTGCATAAGTGTATAGTGCATAAGTGCAGAGTGCATAAGTGTATAGTGCATAAGTGCAGAGTGCATAAGTGTATAGTGCATAAGTGTATAGTGCATAAGTGCATAGTGCATAAGTGCAGAGTGCATAAGTGTATAGTGCATAAGTGTATAGTGCATAAGTGTATAGTGCATAAGTGCATAGTGCATAAGTGTATAGTGCATAAGTGCATAGTGCATAGTGTATAGTGCATAAGTGTATAGTGCATAAGTGTATAGTGCATAAGTGCATAGTGCATAAGTGTATAGTGCATAAGTGTATAGTGCATAAGTGTATAGTGCATAAGTGTATAGTGCATAAGTGTATAGTGCATAAGTGTATAGTGCATAAGTGCAGAGTGCATAAGTGTATAGTGCATAAGTGTATAGTGCATAAGTGCAGAGTGCATAAGTGTATAGTGCATAAGTGTATAGTGCATAAGTGTATAGTGCATAAGTGCAGAGTGCATAAGTGTATAGTGCATAAGTGTATAGTGCATAAGTGCAGAGTGCATAAGTGTATAGTGCATAAGTGTATAGTGCATAAGTGCAGAGTGCATAAGTGCAGAGTGCATAAGTGTATAGTGCATAAGTGCAGAGTGCATAAGTGTATAGTGCATAAGTGTATAGTGCATAAGTGCAGAGTGCATAAGTGCATAAGTGTATAGTGCATAAGTGTATAGTGCATAAGTGTATAGTGCATAAGTGCAGAGTGCATATGCAGAGTGCATAAGTGTATAGTGCATAAGTGTATAGTGCATAGTGTATAGTGCATAGTGCATAGTGCATAAGTGCAGAGTGCATAAGTGTATAGTGCATAAGTGTATAGTGCATATGTATAGTGCATAAGTGCATAGTGCATAAGTGTATAGTGCATAAGTGTATAGTGCATAAGTGTATAGTGCATAAGTGTATAGTGCATATGCATAGTGCATAAGTGCATAGTGCATAAGTGCATAAGTGTATAGTGCATAAGTGTATAGTGCATAAGTGCATAGTGCATAGTGCATAAGTGCATAGTGCATAAGTGTATAAGTGCATAAGTGCATATAGTGTATAAGTGCATAAGTGCATAAGTGCATAGTGTAGTGTATAGTGCATAAGTGCATAAGTGTATAGTGCATAAGTGTATAGTGCATAAGTGCAGTGCATAAGTGTATAGTGCATAAGTGTATAGTGCATAAGTGTATAGTGCATAAGTGCAGAGTGCATAAGTGTATAGTGCATAAGTGTATAGTGCATATAGTGTATAGTGCATAAGTGTATAGTGCATAAGTGTATAGTGCATAAGTGTATAGTGCATAAGTGCATAGTGTATAAGTGTATAGTGCATAAGTGTATAGTGCAGTGTATAGTGTATAGTGCATAAGTGTATAGTGCAGTGCATAAGTGTATAGTGCATAAGTGCAGAGTGCATAAGTGTATAGTGCATAAGAGTGCATAGTGCATAAGTGTATAGTGCATAAGTGTATAGTGCATAAGTGTATAGTGCATAAGTGTGCATAGTGCATAAGTGCATAAGTGCAGAGTGCATAAGTGTATAGTGCATAAGTGCAGAGTGCATAAGTGTATAGTGCATAAGTGCAGAGTGCATAAGTGTATAGTGCATAAGTGCAGAGTGCATAAGTGTATAGTGCATAAGTGTATAGTGCATAAGTATATAGTGCATAAGTGTATAGTGCATAAGTGTATAGTCCATAAGTGCAGAGTGCATAAGTGTATAGTGCATAAGTGTATAGTGCATAAGTGTATAGTGCATAAGTGTATAGTGCATAAGTGCAGAGTGCATAAGTGTATAGTGCATAAGTGCAGAGTGCATAAGTGTATAGTGCATAAGTGCAGAGTGCATAAGTGCAGAGTGCATAAGTGTATAGTGCATAAGTGCAGAGTGCATAAGTGCAGAGTGCATAAGTGTATAGTGCATAAGTGCAGAGTGCATAAGTGCAGAGTGCATAAGTGTATAGTGCATAAGTATATAGTGCATAAATGTATAGTGCATAAGTGTATAGTGCATAAGTGTATAGTCCATAAGTGCAGAGTGCATAAGTGTATAGTGCATAAGTGCAGAGTGCATAAGTGTGTAGTGCATAAGTGTATAGTGCATAAGTGTATAGTGCATAAGTGCATACTGTCATTTAGGACACAACTAGAGATATTCATCAGGGAGTCTTTCTTTGATTTCAAAGAAAACTGTGCCTTTTTTGACATTAGGTGAACCTGAGTTCAGTCTATATTTATTGATTACTCATGCACTGATGCCATGCTGTTGAGAATAGGTCACGCACTACACAAAATATTTTCTTGTCTTGTTTTCCAGCACAACTATCTAAACATTCTTAAATCAAGACACATTTAATTTAGGAGCAAAATGACTGAAGATATTAAGTCTTGTTTCTGAAAACTTAAAAAAATGAAGTGAGTTTGTGCTCAAAACTAGAACAAATATGTGCCAAAGGAGTCAGAGAAATAAACTTGATTCAAAGTGAAAAGTTTATTTTTCAGACCCCATTGGCAGATATTTGTTCTAGTTTCAGTTAATTCTGATACATTTAAAAAAACAAACAAAAAAAAAAACACTTGTTATATGATGTAATATTGCTTCTCCAGTAAATGTATATTTGATGTAAGGATGTTTCGATATTTGTGCTGGAAATCGAGACAGAAACACCGGGGAGGAACATCAGTTTGATAGTTGCATTGATTTCAGTAATGACCGATTTAAACATCATTATCCACATGATATGAGTTCAAACTGCGTTCACTTGTGTGAGATACGAGCTTGAATGTCAGTTTTTAAATCTTTAATGATAAGCAAATCAAATACAGTGTCGGTGTGAAGAAATCCCAAGCTCACGCATGAAAGTGCCGCAGCGCAGGGCAGTCCTCCTCCATGCTGGGTGCTTGAACACACACACAGCTGATTCCCTCCTGCTGCATCTCAGCGTGTGTCAGCCAGGGTTTGAGCTTCTCTCTCCGGCTGGAGACGTAATGCTGGGTTAGATAACAGCCACAGGACTGACGACTCGCCGCTGTCACGCCCCTCGGGCCTTCAGGGTAGCGCAGGATTACTGTAACAGCTTATCGTTTATAAAGAGCGAGAACCGCACAGAACCGCACTCTTACACCCAAATATAATGCCTTAAGAAAAATCAAACATAGAGTCATGACCATTAAGATCGGGTTTGCATTGTGACAATAGTTACTCTAATGCATCCTGATTATATATATTTTTGTATTTTCTGTTATTCTCATTCTCAATACTGTAATACACATTTTTTATCATATTTTAATTTAGAATACAGTAAATTGTTAAAGCAGTGTTATTTATTTTATTTTAGAATATTTTGTATGAATATTTTGCTTTTATTTTTATATTTTCTGATTTCATTCATTTTTGTTAATTAGTTTAAAAAAGTCTATATAGTATTAATTTTTATTTTAGTTTTAGTTTTACTTATTTCATACATCAAGTTAAACTAAATGATAATGAGAAACAATTGTGATACTATTATAGTTTTTATTAATATTTAGCTTTTATTTTAATTTTAGTTAAAGTTTTAGTAATTTTGTCATTCTTGGTAATTAGTTTAAAAATGTCTATATAGTTTTTTTAAATAAATGTTTATTTTAGGTTTAGTTTCACTTATTTTATACATCAAGCTAAACTAAATAATAATGAGAAATAATTGTGATATAATTATAATATCATGTTAATTAATTTAACAATGTCTATGTAGTTTTTATTGATTTTTATTTAAATTTTATTTTTACTTATTTTATACATCGTTAAACTAAATGATAATGAGAAAAGTTTTATGAATATTTTGCTCTTTTTATATAGTTTCTGATTTCATTTTAATTTTAGTAATAGTAATTAGTAATTTTAGTTTTAGTCATTTTTTGTTAATTAGTTTAAAAAATGTCTATATAGTTTTTATTAATTTTTATCTCAGTTTTAGTTTCACTTATTTTATTTTATTAGTTTCACTTATTTATTAGGAACACCTGTTCAATTTCTCATTAATGCAATTATCTAATCAACCAATCACATGACAGTTGCTTCAATGCATTTAGGGGTGTGGTCCTGGTCAAGACAATCTCCTGAACTCCAAACTGAATGTCAGAATGGGAAAGAAAGGTGATTTAAGCAATTTTGAGCGTGGCATGGTTGTTGGTGCCAGACGGGCCGGTCTGAGTATTTCACAATCTGCTCAGTTACTGGGATTTTCACGCACAACCATTTCTAGGGTTTACAAAGAATGGTGTGAGAAGGGAAAAACATCCAGTATGCGGCAGTCCTGTGGGCGAAAATGCCTTGTTGATGCTAGAGGTCAGAGGAGAATGGGCCGACTGATTCAAGCTGATAGAAGAGCAACTTTGACTGAAATAACCACTCGTTACAGCCGAGGTATACAGCAAAGCATTTGTGAAGCCACAACACGCACAACCTTGAGGCGGATGGGCTACAACAGCAGAAGACCCCACCGGGTACCACTCATCTCCACTACAAATAGGAAAAAGAGGCTACAATTTGCACGAGCTCACCAAAATTGGACAGTTGAAGACTGGAAAAATGTTGCCTGGTCTGATGAGTCTCGATTTCTGTTGAGACATTCAGATGGTAGAGTCAGAATTTGGCGTAAACAGAATGAGAACATGGATCCATCATGCCTTGTTACCACTGTGCAGGCTGGTGGTGGTGGTGTAATGGTGTGGGGATGTTTTCTTGGCACACTTTAGGCCCCTTAGTGCCAATTGGGCATGGTTTAAATGCCACGGCCTACCTGAGCATTGTTTCTGACCATGTCCATCCCTTTATGACCACCATGTACCCATTCTCTGATGGCTACTTCCAGCAGGATAATGCACCATGTCACAAAGCTTGAATCATTTCAAATTGGTTTCTTGAACATGACAATGAGTTCACTGTACTAAAATGGCCCCACAGTCACCAGATCTCAACCCAATAGAGCATCTTTGGGATGTGCTGGAACGGGAGCTTCGTGCCCTGGATGTGCATCCCACAAATCTCCATCAACTGCAAGATGCTATCCTATCAATATGGGCCAACATTTCTAAAGAATGCTTTCAGCACCTTGTTGAATCAATGCCACGTAGAATTAAGGCAGTTCTGAAGGCGAAAGGGGTCAAACACAGTATTAGTATGGTGTTCCTAATAATCCTTTAGGGGAGTGTAAATGAGATACTATTATAATTTATATAAAAATTTTGTTTTTATTTTTATATTTTATGGTTCATTTTAATTTTAGTTAAAGTTTTTGTAATTTTGTTGTGTTTGTCAAGTTTAAAAAATATTCTAAAAATATTGGTGGCCATTTATTTCAGTTTTACTTGTTTTATACGTCAAGTTAAACTAAATGATAATGAGAAATGTTGCCTTGGCAACTTACATTTACAAGTAACAAAAATATTTAGTATGGTTGTAATTTAAGTTACCAGGCGGTTTTCTTTTGTAATTTTGTCTAAGAGTGGGTGGAGCCAAAAAGATGGATAGACACTCTCTAAAACCTATAGTGTAAATAAAATATAAACATGGAGTCCATATGGAAACGTTTGCTCATCCAAAAGGACAGGAGAGCGAGCGATCGCCTTAAATGTGTGAATAAATCATCTCTTATATGCTGACACAATTCAAACGCCACATTCGACCAGCAGAAAAATGCAATTATTTGAACCGTCCCATCCCTGAAAGAGAAAAGCTGACAAAAAGAGCGGAGCAGTTGAGCGGGCATTTGCTCAATGAGTTGTGAAGTGAGAAATCCTCAGTAGATAAGCGAGCGGTATAACCCTCAGCACTGTGAACTCATTCCCCTCAGAACTGAAGACGTGTGTAATATATACCGGGCTTGTCTGAAGTATACGCAGAGCCCAATCCCTTGCTTTTTGCACTCAGGCACTTTAAAAAGTTCCAATGTGTTTCCTGATGTGGCAAAATATTTATTGCCAGCTGGGAAATATGTTTGAGGCTTCGGGGTTTCATTTGTAGAAATGTTTCTGATGGCAAATTCTGCTCTCTTGCTGAATACTGCCTACATAGACAGCATTTCAGTAGTATTGTGCACATTATTTGTGTGTTTTGATAATGAGCTTGTCTTGTGATCTGCACACAGGACGGCTGAAATACTCATTGTGTTGTGTTGTGTTGTGTTTTCAGCTGGGCTGTAGGGAAATCGCACAGGACTGCCTAAAGATGTACTTTGAAGGGAAACCGCCAGTGAATCAGTTCCTGTGCCGTGCGTATCTCTGCCAAGGTCAGCTCGTCTCCTCACGCTCCATTACCTCAGCGGTAAGTCAAGCAGTGTATGGTACGCTCATTGACTTCTGCACACTTCACATGCCAATATGGGAACAGGCATAACACCGATCAGGCACCTGTTAGTGGGTGGGATATATTAGGCAGCAAGTGAACATTTTGTCCTCATAGTTGATGTGTTAGAAGCAGGAAAAATGGGCAAGCGTAAGGATTTGAGCG
>CM031955.1:39236039-39253539 GCA_018749465.1 Paracanthobrama guichenoti
AATTTAAAAAAAATGTTCTCAGAAATTTTAATTCAAGGTCCCTAAGGGCCACCAAAATGTACGAAGTGGGCGGAGCTACTTTTACTAAAATGGATATACTCGTGAACAGTATGAGATATTTTCACAAACTTGGCACACATGTGTAAGAGCTCATTCTGTGGTCTTGCGTAAAAGGGTGCGGTGACTGGCCACTTGGTGGCGCTATAGCATGGAAAAAACGTAAAAACGGCTATAACTACGCATCCCTAAGTCTGATTGACTTGAAAATTGGCATGCGGTGTCTTTGTACAAGGTGCCAAGACTGCCTTTGAGGACATTCGCGTATCTCAAAAAACATGGCTGCCTTCGGCCAATGAATTTCGAGCGGGTGTCAGACAAGGTTAACGGAGGCCGATCGGAACGAAACTTGCTGGGCCTCTTTGACTCACGGCTCTGGAGGCCTGTGAGAAATTCGAAAGAAATCGCCTACTGGGGAAATCGCCTTAATGTTTTTCACTTGTGTAAACGATTCTAGGATATATTGCATGATGTTTCGCACACGGCCACGACATTCATACCATATGGTAGAACTCCTTGTTCTGAGCAACTTTGCCTCTAGGACCGCCGCTGTCAATCGAACCGTTTGTTAAATATTGGAGGTTATTTCAAAAACCATCTTTGGCAAACCATTTTGGCTCATCCTCTATAAACCCACTGTGGCACAATTCTCAGGACTCTCTAGGTCAATAATTATCAAAAAAATGTTGAACTTTGGCCTTTGGATAGCTACACTGTCAGAAAAAAAGGTAAATTGCTGTCACTGGGCAGTACCCTAAGGTACAAAACTGAAAAAGTACTAATATGAACCTTTAAAGGGTTAGTTCACCCAAAAATGAAAATTATGTCATTTATGACTCACCCTCATGCCGTTCCACACCCGTAAGATCTCCGTTCATCTTCTGGACCTCAATTTAAGATATTTTAGATTTAGCCTGAGAGCTTTCTGTCCCTCCATTGAAAATGTATGTACGGTATACTGTCCATGTCCAGAAAGGTAATTAAAACATCATCAAAGTAGTCCATGTGACATCAGTGGGTTAGTTAGAATTTTTTGAAGCATCGAAAATACATTTTGGTACACACACTGCACATTTTGGCGTTTCCATCCAGCATTTTTTATGCAATATCCCATAATGCAATATCCCATAATGCATAATCCCATATAAAAATAGGTGGATGGAAACACAGCTATAGACATTGACACTGTGGTTTAGGTGTGGTGGGTCTCAGTCTGTCATCAGATCGTTTATTTGAAAGCATTGGATGTGAAATACTACAGCTTTATTCCTTACAGTTACTGATGCAAATCAAATGTTTTCAACGAGTCAGTCACTCACACTGACTGTGGGGTCTAATATAATCTAATAAGACGTACTGAAAGTCTTGATCTGCGTATGGTTGCAGCTTCCGCCCACCTGTCACAAATAATATGGTCACAAGAGTCAAGAGTGGCATAAAATACACAATATATGGTAACTCTATTATGTCCACCAAGGGTTTCTGTGTCTTCTGAGGTAGTAACAGTAAATCTTGCCAGCTATGAATCAAAATAAAAACGGCGCAGTTCCTTGTTCCAAAGAAGGATGGAGGAGTTTTCCCCATCATCTATTCACAGCATCTTCAGGGTCACAAATACAGGATACGTACAGATCTATGTGTTTCAATACAGTAGTTCATCTCAGCCACAGACCTGAGGTTTGCCTTCAAGGGCACTGCATATGAATTTGACATTCGTACCAAGTGCACTTGACTTGTTTAGGTGATCCGTTTGTAGTCGCAGACAGCAGGGATCAGGCGACAGCTCAGACAGATGTGTTTGTCAAACTATGGTTCTGACAATAAATCTCAAAAAGCCTGCGCTGATCCAAGTCAGGAAATCTTATTTCTGGGACTGGAAATAAGTTTTCAGGTTTCCATAGCTGTTTTTATCCTCCTGGAGCAGCAGGTTTATGCATAAATTAGCATCATTAATGTATATTGTCCATACAGTATTGAAACGTACTGTAACTCTACAATTACTGGATTGACAAGCACTATATTTAACTCGAGATTTAAATGCACCTTCCTAGCATTAGGATCCTTTGGAAGGTAATGTTATCTTTAGTTTGTTCGTCTCTCCTCATCATCTCACTAACACGCCAGTGGGTGAAATTTAAATATAAGTAGATGTTTTTATCTAGAGCGACTTCAAGGTGCTGTTCTTCCCGGAAAATGAGTTGCACGTGACTACTAATCACTCTGGGTCAAAACTGCATTTTTGAGAGAGAGAAAAAAACCCTTCATAAATCACATATTATTATTACATTCAAAAATGTATGTGAAATATGGGGTAAATAAAACAAAAACATTATAAATGCGTGTATTTTAGTTCCCGTCACACCACAACAAATCCTTTGATCGGTATTGAAAATATACAGAACTGGAATGAAAATATAAAAATATAGTGCCATTCATTATAATTTAGGCTCACTTTCTTCTCTCATTCGGCACAAATACAAATGTGCATGCTTGAGGGTTGTGTTTCGGTCACAAAACACAAAACACAACCTGTCTTGTGTTTTGACACAGACAGGATTTTATTTTTTTCCCAAAAATGCTAATTAATGTTATCGTATTGGAGTAAAACTTGCTGACTTTGCACACACAAGATATATATTTTTTTATATTTTTTTTGTACTTTTTCCCTCCACCTTGTTACACTGTTCCAATTAAAAAATGAGATGGCCTACAAAAAAACTGCTTGTAAATGTCTCATTATGCTATATTATCACCAAATATTGTATTCAATCTTTTTGTCAACTTGTTTTCTTTCAATTAACACAGGTTTTGCTTTTATTTTTGGAAGTGATTGATCATAGGTCTCATTGATCTGAACTCATGCAACTCAGTTTTTTATGGATAAACTTGAGGGAACGCTTTTCACTCAAAAGAGGTGCATGAGCTCAGATCAATGAGGCCTATGATCAATAACTTCCAAAAATAAAACCAAAACCTGTGCTAATTGAAAGAAATCAAGTTGGGTAATATAAATCACTTTACAATAAAAGTCGTAGCAAGTTTCAGACGTTAAAATCAACTTAAACCAATCAGCCATAACATATTAACATAACAGGCATCCTAATATTGTGTTGGTTCCCTGACCCGTCGAGGCATGGACTCCACTAGCCCCCTGATGGTGTGCTGTGGTATCTGGCACCAAGATGTTAGCAGCAGATCCTTTAAGTCCTGTAAGTTGCGAGGTGGGGCCTCCGTGGATCGGACTTGTTTGTTCAGCACATCCCACAGATGCTCGATTGGATTGAGATCTGGGGAATTTGGAGGCCAAGTCAACACCTCAAACTCGTTGTTGTGCTCCTCAAACCATTCCTGAAGCATTTGTGCTTTGTGTCAGGAGCATTATCCTGCTGGAAGAGCCACAGCCACCAGGGAATACCGTTTCCATGAAAGGCTGTACATGGTCTCAACAATGCTTAGGTAGGTGGTACATGTCAAAGTAACATCCACATGGATGGCAGGACCCAAGGTTTCCCAGCAGAACATTGCCCAAAGCATCACACTGCCTCCGCCGGCTCGCCTTCTTCCCATAGTGCATCCTGGTGCCATGTGTTCCCCAGGGAAGCCACGCACACGCACCCGGCCATCCACGTGATGTAAAAGAACACGTGATTCCTCAGACCAGGCCACCTTCTTCCATTGCTCCGTGGTCCAGTTCTGATGCTCACGTGCCACTGTTGGTGCTTTCGGCGGTGGACAGGGGTCAGCATGGGCACCCTGACTGGTCAGCGGCTATGCCGCCCCATACTCAACAAACTGAGATGCTCTGTGTATTCTGACACCTTTCTATCAGAACCAGCATTAACTTCTTGAGCAGTTTGAGCTCCAGTAGCTCGTCTGTTTGATCGGACCACACGGGCCAGCCTTCGCTCCCCATGTGCATCAATGAGCCTTGGCCGCCCATGACCCTGTGTCCGGTTCTCCACTGTTCCTTCCTTGGAGCACTTTTGATAGATCCTGACCACTGCAGACCGGGAACACCCCACAAGAGCTGCAGTTTTGGAGATGCTCTGACCCAGTCGTCTAGCCATCACAATTTGGCCCTTGTCAAACTCATATATATCCCTCCCACTAACAGGAGTCGTGATGAAGAGATCATCAGTGCTATTCACTTCACAGGTCATAATGGTCGATATGCCTGATCAGTGTATATTCTGAAAATACGCTACACATCTTTTCCCTATGAATTTTCCCTTCTGTTTGAGCTAGAGTAACACTGAAATCAGAGACTAAGTGTGTTTGTTTCCATGTTCTTCACAGTTTGGTTGATGTCAATGAAAGGAGAGATGAGGTGAAGGCACTGAAGGAGGTGTTCCTGCTGCTCACGCAGTCATCAGAACCCAAAGCGTCCAGTCCTCCTCCGCACATGCACAGCTCTAGCGCTCCACCCAACCTCCCTGAATCCAGTCCTCCGCCCATCACACACACCTCCAGTGCGCCGCCCAGTATCCTCGACTCCAGTCCTCCGTCCAGCTCCTGCAGCTCCAGTGTTTGTCTGGATCACGACCCGTCCATCCCATTGACTGACAGGTGCGTCCAACATTAGGCTTTGATGAATAGAAAGCATTTATTTCAAATATAAATTTCTTTCTGAAACTTTTGATCAGTTTAATGCGCCCTTCCTGAATAAAAGTATTAATTTCAGACTGACTGACCCCAAAAGTTCATTTATTCACTACCAAAGCCTGAATATTAATAGCAACAGTTTTGATGTGAGCGCCTGAACCAATAGGGGTAGTGCATTGCTGAATTTCAGAATTGTGGAACACAAGAATGTTGTACTTCTGGAAATCTAATTCACGCTCCTGCATTATTTCCCACTCCCTCCAAACGCATCTTTCATTATTGCTGTTTGTTCTGTCCGGTTCTCCAGTATGTAAGCACCTGACACACTAATGGTTGGCGAGTGGGATCTGCTTTGAGTGTCTCTCAGCACCGTTGTTCCTCCTGGTTTCAGGGTTGTGTTCCTGTTAGAGCTGGCGTTCCTCTCCCTGCAGTTACAGCAACATCAGCCGGCGTCCGACTGCCTGATGGAGCTCAGAGCCTCAGATCTCACCGTAAGCAGCGCTTCTTTCCTTACACTCACGCCTGCTCCCTGTTGTTTCTGTAAACACAAACGTCTCGTGTTCTGTTCCTGAAGCTCGGCCAGCGCCTAATGATGGAGTGTGTGCAGTGTGAGCTCGACCTGAACAAACGCAGAGACGGGATTGAGAATTACTCCAGATCCAGCGTGGAGGTGCTGCTTCCTGTTTTCTTCTTCTGCTGAGGAAACATTCAGACCCAGAAGGCGTCGATGTTTTATTAATGTGGACTGTTTATGTTTGAGGCATTGGGAACGTATTGGGAAGTGGTGGTTTGAAAAGGATATTAATATTGATTCAGGCAGCGATGTGCGCTCGAGGTGGGATTTTTCCATCCAGTCCCACAGTTTTCCCTTCTCCAGAGCTGTTCATATATTCATGCTTTTATTTATTTATTTCTATAGCACATTTAAAACAACTCAAACATAGTAAAACACACAGTATCAACAACATTTATGAATCTGACACATTTACAATAAGGTTTCAGTAGTTAACATGAACTAAACACTTCTAAAGCATCTTAATGTTTACTTCAACATTTACTAATGCATTATTATTAATTAATGCAATGTCGAATTATTTTTATTATTCAATATTATAATAATATCTATCGTTATTATTATTTAATGGCCCCGAGCTGACATGAACTAACAATGAACAGCTGAAACAGTAACAAATGATATAAACACATCAGCTTAATTTAGATATGTTTTTATTTCATTAGCAAAAAACATTTCCTAAAATACAACAATTTGCCAATGAAAGAAAAAAAACAATATCTTACACAATTGTGTTTCTCAATTAAATTAATCTTGTGTTAAGATATTTTTACTGGAAAACAAGCCAAAATTTATGTTTTTGTATGTATATTATATTATATATAAAATTATTTATTTTATTTTTTTGCAGTGACAAAACATTGGCTTTCATTTTGTATATTATCACACTGCACCAGGCTCAGTCGGGGTGCCAGTTCTCCTCTGGCCGAGCGTATGAACAGCGTATGATTATAATTCTGGCAACATAGCAGGTCTTAATTCATATTAGGCAAATAGATATTTGTAAGATTATTTGAAAGATTGGAGTCATCACGCCAGAGACGGGTTTAATGAGGATGTCGTGTCGATGCAGCATTTACAGGAGGAGTTTATGTGACACGCTCATCAGGGATGCGTTGGTCATGTCCAGGCGCTGGTCCACCATCTGATCTGGATACGGCCCGGATCCGGCTGACTGCAGTAAACCGAGAGACTCACATTAGCGTAAATGCCATTCTTCTTATGATGTAACGAGTACATCAGGTGTTATGGGAAGTGTTCCCGGTTCCGGCTGACCTAGTTAATGCAGCCTAATAGTAAGAATTGGACCCTAAACTAAAGTGTTACCCCAAAAACAATTTTAATAATCTTGCGCTTTTACATTAAATACTAAATTAGAAGCCAAAATAAACCTTAATTGCTAGGATGGTTGAGACTACGGTCAAGAAAATTATGGCATTAGTCAATAATTTTTCTTTATGATGATGAAAGATATATTACCTGACCCTCTTTTTTATGGCCTCCTTTGTAACAAATTATGTGTTTTGTTAATACTGTTACAAAAACCACAAACTGACATAAAAAGCCAAACTAAGGCAAACACTGATCACCATAATGGTGACCAAACATTTTCATCAAATCAAAATCATCAACATCTAAACCTCCGTTAATGCTCAGAAAGAGCTTCTGTAGACGTCTGACAGAAATAAAGTCAGTCTGGTTTGTAATAAGAGAGATTTAATGTCTTTTCATTTGATTTCATCTAAGGCCATGTCCAGACTAATGTGCTTTGAGACGTTCAATCTAATACGTTTCATATGTTTTGGCCTTCTGTCCACACTGAGACGGTGTTTTAAGTCAACGAAAACGCTCTCCAAAGCGGATACATTTTAAAACGCTGTCTTCACGTCGTAGTGTAGACTGTGTAAACAGAGGCTTTTGAAAACGACGATGCATTTTTAGTCATGTATGCAGTCATATGTCGTACTTAAGCCTGATAGCGTAGCTTGTAGTTATTGTGAGTTTTGTGAGCTGGTCTTTACTGTGGGGGTAAGCGACGTCATCCGCAGGATACCGTTTTTGCAGCTTTATTCTCCTGTGTTACTCGCAGAAACAACACCTCACTATCGGCCCATTTAAAAAACTCCTTCAACGTTTGGAAAGAGCCGTAAAGTAAATAAACGCCTTGCGGAAATGACACAGGTCGAAGCGTAGACGTAGCCTAAGGCTATGGCTGAAGTCAGTTGTACAGTAGTTCTTGTGTTTCTCTTTCCTTCAGTGATTCTGCTTGTTATCATCAGGTGTCTTCAACAATCATCACTCAGTTAATCACTTAAGTATCTAATTCACTCTAACACTGCTTCAGTGTCACTTTAACACCCTGCTGGTGGTTCCCATATGAACACATTTACTGTGCATGCTTAACAATGACTCCACTACAAAAAGGATTCAGATAAAGATCAAGTTTCACATGCATTTCTTATCAAATAAGTGTGTTTTTATTTGCGCCCTGTCTTGGCTCTTGCAGCTCCAGCTGAGTGTGATCGTGCGGCTGGATGCGTTACTGCAGACGGCGCTGAAGGAAGGAGACGCTCGTGTGACTCAGGCGGTGTGTGTGTGTCTGTGGGACGCGTGTCTGCCGCTCCTCCAGCACAACCTCCGAAAGAGAATCAGGAAACCTCTGCTCACGCTCGCACGGGCGCTGGACGGCACACACAGGTTCGTGTGACCCTGCAAAACATCTAAACATTCTTACATCAAGACACATTTACTGGAGAAGCAAAATGACGGAAGATATTAAGTCTTGTTTAATGGCAATGTGGTCCGAAAAAATAAACTTAATTCAAAGGGAAAACAAATTTATTTTTCTGACCCCACTGGCAGATATTTGTTCTAGTTTAAGTGTAAAGTCACTTCAACACTTCATATCTCCAGTCATTTCTCTTCTCCAGTAAAAGTGTCTTGATTTAAGAAAGTTTAGATGTTTGCTTTACCTAACTTCTGACTAAATAATTAATGATTTAGTTAGAAATTAGGTCACCTTTTAAAAGCAGCCCATTTATTATTACTTCCCTTCCTTTGTAACCAAATAACTGCGATTTAGGAAGAGAATTACAATAATATTTGACCCTTGGACAACAAAACCAGTCATAAGGGTCAATGTTTTGAAACTGAGATTTATAGATCATCTGAAAGCTGAATAATTATGCATCATTGATGCATGGTTTATGATAGGACATTATTTGGACACTGCTTGAAAATCTAAATACTGAGAGAATCTCCTTTAAAGTTGTCCAAATGAAGTCCTTAGCAATGCATATTACTACTAATAATACATTTATGATATATTTACGGTGGGACATTTACAAAATATCTTCATGGAACATTATCTTAATATCCTAATGATTTTTGGCATAAAAGAGAAATAGATAATTTTGACCCACACAATGTATTGTTGGCCACAGATATACCCGTGAGACGCAGCGCTGGTGTTGGGCTCCAGGGGCACAGATATACCCGTGAGACGCTTGCGCTGGTGTTGAGCTGCAGGGGCACAGATATACCCGTGAGGCGCTTGGCGCTGGTGTTGAGCTCCAGGGCACAGATATACCCGTGAGACGCAGCGCTGGTGTTGGGCTCCAGGGGCACAGATATACCCGTGAGACGCAGCGCTGGTGTTGAGCTGCAGGGGCACAGATATACCCGTGAGACGCAGCGCTGGTGTTGAGCTCCAGGGCACAGATATACCCGTGAGACGCAGCGCTGGGCTCCAGGGGCACAGATATACCCGTGAGGCGCAGCGCTGGTGTTGAGCTCCAGGGGCACAGATATACCCGTGAGACGCAGCGCTGGTGTTGAGCTCCAGGGGCACAGATATACCCGTGAGACGCAGCGCTGGTGTTGGGCTCCAGGGGCACAGATATACCCGTGAGACGCAGCGCTGGTGTTGAGCTCCAGGGCACAGATATACCCGTGAGACGCTTGCGCTGGTGTTGAGCTCCAGGGGCACAGATATACCCGTGAGATGCAGCGCTGGTGTTGAGCTCCAGGGCACAGATATACCCGTGAGACGCAGCGCTGGTGTTGGGCTCCAGGGTCACAGATATACCCGTGAGACGCAGCGCTGGTGTTGAGCTCAGGGGCACAGATATACCCGTGAGACGCAGCGCTGGTGTTGAGCTCCAGGGGCACAGATATACCCGTGAGACGCAGCGCTGGTGTTGAGCTCCAGGGGCACAGATATACCCGTGAGACGCAGCGCTGGGCTCCAGGGGCACAGATATACCCGTGAGGCGCTTGCGCTGGTGTTGAGCTCCAGGGCACAGATATACCCGTGAGGCGCAGCGCTGGTGTTGGGCTCAGGGGCACAGATATACCCGTGAGACGCAGGCGCTGGTGTTGAGCTCCAGGGGCACAGATATACCCGTGAGACGCAGCGCTGCTGTTGAGCTCCAGGGGCACAGATATACCCGTGAGGCGCAGCGCTGGTGTTGAGCTCCAGGGGCACAGATATACCCGTGAGGCGCAGCGCTGGTGTTGAGCTCCAGGGGCACAGATATACCCGTGAGACGCAGCGCTGGTGTTGAGCTCCAGGGGCACAGATATACCCGTGAGACGCAGCGCTGGTGTTGAGCTCCAGGGCACAGATATACCCGTGAGACGCAGCGCTGGTGTTGGGCTCCAGGGGCACAGATATACCCGTGAGACGCAGCGCTGGTGTTGAGCTCAGGGGCACAGATATACCCGTGAGACGCAGCGCTGCTGTTGAGCTCCAGGGGCACAGATATACCCGTGAGATGCAGCGCTGGCGTTGAGCTCCAGGGGCACAGATATACCCGTGAGATGCAGCGCTGGGCTCCAGGGTCACAGATATACCCGTGAGACGCAGCGCTGGTGTTGAGCTCCAGGGGCACAGATATACCCGTGAGACGCTTGGCGCTGGTGTTGAGCTCCAGGGGCACAGATATACCCGTGAGACGCAGCGCTGGTGTTGAGCTCCAGGGGCACAGATATACCCGTGAGGCGGCGCTGGCGTTGGGCTCCAGGGGCACAGATATACCCGTGAGACGCAGCGCTGGTGTTGAGCTCCAGGGGCACAGATATACCCGTGAGATGCAGCGCTGGGCTCCAGGGGCACAGATATACCCGTGAGACGCAGCGCTGGTGTTGAGCTCCAGGGGCACAGATATACCCGTGAGGCGCGCAGCGCTGGTGTTGAGCTCCAGGGCACAGATATACCCGTGAGACGCAGCGCTGGTGTTGAGCTGCAGGGGCACAGATATACCCGTGAGACGCAGCGCTGCTGTTGAGCTGCAGGGGCACAGATATACCCGTGAGACGCTTGCGCTGCTGTTGAGCTGCAGGGTCACAGATATACCCGTGAGACGCAGCGCTGCTGTTGAGCTCCAGGGGCACAGATATACCCGTGAGACGCAGCGCTGCTGTTGAGCTCCAGGGGCACAGATATACCCGTGAGACGCAGCGCTGCTGTTGAGCTCAGGGGCACAGATATACCACGTGAGGCGCTTGGCGCTGGTGTTGAGCTCCAGGGGCACAGATATACCCGTGAGGCGCAGGCGCTGGTGTTGAGCTCCAGGGGCACAGATATACCCGTGAGACGCAGCGCTGGTGTTGAGCTCCAGGGGCACAGATATACCCGTGAGGCGCAGCGCTGGTGTTGAGCTCCAGGGGCACAGATATACCCGTGAGACGCAGCGCTGGTGTTGAGCTCCAGGGCACAGATATACCCGTGAGACGCAGCGCTGGTGTTGGGCTCCAGGGGCACAGATATACCCGTGAGGCGGCGCTGGGCTCCAGGGGCACAGATATACCACGTGAGACGCAGCGCTGGGCTCCAGGGGCACAGATATACCCGTGAGACGCAGCGCTGGTGTTGGGCTCCAAGGGCACAGATATACCCGTGAGACGCAGCGCTGGGCTCCAGGGGCACAGATATACCCGTGAGACGCAGCGCTGGTGTTGAGCTCCAGGGGCACAGATATACCCGTGAGACGCAGCGCTGGTGTTGGGCTCCAGGGGCACAGATATACCCGTGAGACGCAGCGCTGGTGTTGAGCTCCAGGGGCACAGATATACCCGTGAGACGCAGCGCTGGTGTTGAGCTCCAGGGCACAGATATACCCGTGAGGCGCAGCGCTGGTGTTGAGCTCCAGGGGCACAGATATACCCGTGAGGCGCAGCGCTGGTGTTGAGCTCCAGGGGCACAGATATACCCGTGAGACGCAGCGCTGGTGTTGAGCTCCAGGGGCACAGATATACCCGTGAGACGCAGCGCTGGTGTTGGGCTCCAGGGGCACAGATATACCCGTGAGACGCAGCGCTGGTGTTGAGCTCCAGGGGCACAGATATACCCGTGAGACGCAGCGCTGGTGTTGAGCTCCAGGGGCACAGATATACCCGTGAGACGCAGCGCTGGTGTTGAGCTCCAGGGGCACAGATATACCCGTGAGACGCAGCGCTGGTGTTGAGCTCCAGGGGCACAGATATACCCGTGAGGCGCAGCGCTGGTGTTGAGCTCCAGGGGCACAGATATACCCGTGAGACGCAGCGCTGGTGTTGAGCTCCAGGGGCACAGATATACCCGTGAGACGCAGCGCTGGTGTTGAGCTGCAGGGGCACAGATATACCCGTGAGACGCAGCGCTGGTGTTGAGCTCCAGGGGCACAGATATACCCGTGAGACGCAGCGCTGGTGTTGAGCTCCAGGGGCACAGATATACCCGTGAGACGCAGCGCTGGTGTTGAGCTCCAGGGCACAGATATACCCGTGAGACGCAGCGCTGGTGTTGGGCTCCAGGGGCACAGATATACCCGTGAGACGCAGGACTGGTGTTGAGCTCCAGGGGTTGCCTATTTATAAAGAATAAATCATGAACTGATTATTTCAACAATGACAACTTGACAGCTCAGCAATAAACCATAAGAAAACATGAGATCAAGTATGTGAACTTGCAACAGAACATTTTATATGATTTTACAATAGGCTATAATCTATTAATTAGCCTGTCTAAAAATATATAATAATAATATTTATATATTTAAACATGTGTTGTTTAAACTGTGTGTGTGTGTGTGTGTGTGTGTGTGTGTGTGTGTGTGTGTGTGTGTGTGTGTGTGTGTGTGTGTGTGTGTGTGTGTGTTTGTCCACAGCATGCTGCTGGACGTGCTTTGTCAGGTTCATGCTGAGCTGGCCGCTATAGACGAGGAGGATGAAAAGCTGGAATCTGCCATGGAGCATCTCCAGAAAGCCCTTGAGCTGGACGGTCCCTCAGAGCACCTGTCCTCCTCCTTACACCTCCTCCAGCTGCGCTCCTCCCTCCACAGCGCTCCCTTGCGCGCCGAGGACCAGGCCGCCAGACTCACACAACAGGTGACGATTCCACTGACACAACCTCACGAGTGCCGGCTTCTGAGGGGCCTGTTGTGTGCAGCCTGATGGAGTGAGAGACTAAACAGAACGTCTTGTGATGTGTTCTTCAAAATAACTATTTTTATCAACCGCACATAAAAATGCAGAATGAGATGTTGAAAAACAGCAAGATGTGACACAATGGCCAAAGCCGCCTGTCTGATGTAGGTGTACATGGGCTAAACATAACACGATGGAACAAACACAAGATTATGTCCTGTACGAACAACAGCATCGTTAGATTTGTAGCGCTCTGCATTCTGAGAAGAGACTTTGATGTAAGTTATACATTCAACACTGCCTAAGAATTTGGCCAAAGTTTTAAATGTGCGATAAAAGTTAGATTTTCAGGTAATGCTTTATTTTACAGTGTCCTTGTTACACATATTACATGTAGTTACTGTAGTAATAACTATAAATTATGCATAATTACATGCAACTAACCCTAAGCCAAACTTTTGGACTTGAACCACAAATACACACGAACGCACGCGTACACACACACACACTATCTTTCTGGGGACTCTCCATAGACATAATGGTTTTTATACTGTACAAACTGTATATTCTATCCCCTTACACTAACCCTACCCCTAAACCTACCCATCACACACACACACACACACACACACACACACACACACACACACACACACACACACACACTACCCCTACCCTACCCCTACCCCTAAACCTACCCATCACACACACACACACACACACACACACTACCCCTACCCCTACTCCTAAACCTACCCATCACACACACACACACACACACACTACCCCTGCCCCTAAACCTACCCATCACACACACACACACACACACACACACACTACCCCTACCCCTACCCCTACCCCTACCCCTAAACCTACCCATCACACACACACACACACACACACTACCCCTACCCCTACCCCTAAACCTACCCATCACACACACACACACACACACACACTACCCCTGCCCCTAAACCTACCCATCACACACACACACACACACACACACTACCCCTACCCCTACCCCTACCCCTACCCCTACCTAAACCTACCCATCACACACACACACACACACACACTACCCCTGCCCCTAAACCTACCCATCACACACACACACACACACTACCCTGCCCCTAAACCCATCACACACACACACACACACACACACACACACACACACACACACACACACACACACACACACACACACACACACACACACACACACACACACACACACACACACACACACACACACACTCACACACACAGACACACACACACACACACACACACACACACACACACACACACACACTACCCCCCCCTACCCCTACCCCTACCCCTAAACCTACACATCACACACACACACACACACACACTGCCCCTAAACCTACCCATCACACACACACACACACACACACACACACACACTACCCCTGCCCCTAAACCTACCCATCACACACACACACACACACACACACACACACTACCTACCTAAACCTACCATCACACACACACACACACACACACACACACACACACAGAGACTCACACACACACAGACACACACACACACACACACACACACACACACACACTACTACCCCTCACCCCTACCATCACACACACACACACACACTACCCCTGCCCCTAAACCTACCCATCACACACACACACACACACACACACACACACACCCCCTGCCCCTAAACCTACCCATCACACACACACACACACACACACACACACACACACACACACACACACACACTACCCCTACCCCTAAACCTACCATCACACACACACACACACATACAACAATCACACACACACACTACCCCACCCCTAAACCTACCATCACACACACACACACACACACATGCACACACACAGTTTTGTGCATGGTTGAAATGTAAAAAAGTAAAAAATCTGGTAATTTAAAGGTAAATAAAATTAAAAAAGAACAAATAAATTGTAATAAATTAAAAAATAGAAATAAATATTATCGAAATGAAATACAACACAAAAATTAACTATAATTTTAGGGCTCTGGGTCATTTTGACCCGTAGGGGAAGGATTTGTTTCAAAGTGCGAGGGACGGATGAGGATTCATTAATATTAATTACACTGTAACAATGACAACTTAAAATAAAGTGTAACATGTAACGTGTAACGTGTAATTTTTTTAAAAGGAATTAATACTTTTATGCTAACACTTTACTACAAGGTCTCACTTGTTAACATTAGTTAATGTGTTATTAACTATGAGCAATACATTTGTTACGATATTTATAAATTTTTGTTGATGTTAGTTCACATTTCATCGACTGTTCATAACAAATACAATATTAGTAATGTTGAAATGAACATTGACTAAGATTAATCACTAGAAATATTGTTCATTCTTAATTCATGTTAACTAATCAAACATTATTATAAAGTGTTGCCACTTTTATTCATCAAGGACGTTCAATTAATGAATATCAAAAGTGCCTTATAATGTAACAAAAGATTCTATTTCAAATAAATGCTGTTCTTTTGAACTTTATATTAGTGAAGGATCATGTGACACTGAAGACTGGAGTAATGATGATAAACTCAGCTTTGATCACAGGAATAAATCACACTTTACTATATATTCACACAGAGAACAGCTGATCTACACTGGAGGAGTATTACACTGATCTACTGGAGTTATGAGCAGATAAACGAGCAGAAGGGACATTAAAAGCATTAAATAATCTTCCGACCCCAGTATTTGTATCTGCTGTTCAGATGGGCATCTCACTATAGGTTTAGTATCAGAGCTGTACTGTATGTACGGTATTGATTATGTAATAATATGACTTTAACAGGCCACAGAGGGAAGAGGGCGTGAGATTCTGAAAAAGCGACGCCCGCTACTGGTCAGTGCTGGAATCGCTCTGGCACCCGATGCTTTCCAAACCGTCCTGGATGCTGACCGTAAAATCAAAGGTTAGAGTTTCTGACTAACTCTTTTTACTTTTTTGTCATTTGTGCGACTAATATCAGCCTTAAAGGGATAGTTCACCCAAAAATGAAAATTAGCCCATGATTTACTCCCCCTCAGGTCATCCTAGGTGTGTGACATTCATCATTCAGACGAACACAATCAGAGTTATATTAAAAATATCCTGGCTCTTCCAAGCTTTATAATGGCAGTGAATGTTGCTCTGTTTTTGAAGTCCATAAAAGTGCATCCATCCATCATAAAAGTGCATCTATCCATCATAAAAGTGCATCTATCCATCATAAAAGTGCATTTATCCATCATAAAAGAGCATCTATCCATCATAAAAGTGCATCCATCCATCATAAAAGTGCATCTATCCATCATAAAAGTGCATCTATCCATCATAAAAGTGCATTTATCCATCATAAAAGAGCATCTATCCATCATAAAAGTGCATCTATCCATCATAAAAAGTGCATCCATCCATCATAAAAGTGCATCTATCCATCATAAAAGTGCATCCATCCATCCATCATAAAAGTGCATCTATCCATCATAAAAGTGCATCCATCCATCCATCATAAAAGTGCATCTATCCAACATAAAAGTGCATCCATCCATCCATCCATCCATCATAAAAGTGCATCTATCCATCATAAAAGAGCATCCATGCATCCATCATAAAAGTGCATCCATCCATCATAAAAGAGCATCCATCTATCCATCATAACAGTGCATCCATCCATCCATCATAAAAGTGCATCCATCCATCCATCATAAAAGTGCATCCATCCATCATAAAAGTGCACCCATCCATCATAAAAGTGCATCCATCCATCCATCATAAAAGTGCATCCATCTATCCATCATAAAAGTGCATCTGTCATCATAAAAGTGCATCTATCCATCATAAAAGTCACTCTTTTAGTGCAAGTCAACCTGTGTACCGCTGACTGCCGGAATATGGATATTTTTCTTACACAAACATGCCATTTCGCTTCAGAAGGCCTTTATTAACCCCCGGAGCCATGTGGAGCACTTTTATGATGGATGGATGCACTTTTATGATGGATGGATGCACTTTTATGATGGATGAATGCACTTTTATGATGGATGGATGGATGCACTTTTATGATGGATGAATGCACTTTTATGATGGATATATGCACTTTTATGATGGATGGATGCACCTTTATGATGGATGGATGGATGCACTTTTATTATGGATGAATGCACTTTTATAATGGATAGATGCACTTTTATGATGGATGGATGGATGGATGCACTTTTATGATGGATGAATGCACTTTTATGATGGATGGATGCACTTTTATGATGGATAGATGCACTTTTATGATGGATGGATGCATTTTTATGATGGATAGATGCACTTTTATGATGGATAGATGCATTTTTATGATGGATGGATGCACTTTTATGATGGATGGATGCATTTTTATGATGAATGGATGCATTTTTATGATGGATGGATGCACTTTTATGGACTTCAAAACCAGAGCAACATTCACTGCCATTATAAAGCTTGGAAGAGTCAGGACATTTTTTTATATAACTCTGATTGTGTTTGTCTGAAAGAAGAATGTCACACACCTAGGATGACCTGAGGGGGAGTAAATAATAGGCTAATTTTCATTTTTGGGTGAACTATCCCTTTAAAGAACAACCGTCTTGCTTAGAGTTACAAATAGAGCCGCATATTCTGTAGTGCTGTTAATCAAAGGTCTGGCTGTGAGACATTATGATATATTCCCATGTCAGATATACGTGTGGAATATCAATCCAGCCCTCCTTTAGTCCCATAAGTCAGTCCGTAATCAATGCCAGCTCTCCCGGCTGACCGCCCGAGGCAGACACACTGATG
>CM031955.1:39258539-39281039 GCA_018749465.1 Paracanthobrama guichenoti
CCATGAAACAGGAAGTTGTTGTAACTCGGGCATACAATGTCCGTTCTGCCCCAAACTTCATATGTTTGATAATAGTCCTGCCCTGAACACAGCGAGGGCCCTTTCATTGCTCCTTGCAGCTTTAATTATTATTATTCTTCCATTTCTTCTTATTTTTATATATATCTTTCTCAAATAATATTGTTTCAATGTTGATTCGGTTCAGTTCAATATTGATTCAGTTTAGTGCGGATTCAGTTCATTTCAATGTTGATTCAATTCAGGGCTGATTCAGTTCAGTTCGATGTTGATTCAGTTCAGTTCAATACTGACTCAGTTCAGTTCAATGCTGACTCAGTTCAGTTCAATGCTGATTCAGTTCAGTTCAATGCTGATTCAGTTCAGTGTTGATTCAGTTCAGTTTAGTGCTGATTCAGCTTAGTTCAGTGTGGATTCAGTTCAGTTTAGTGTTGATTCAGTTCAATTCAGTTCATTGTTGATTCAGTTCAGTTCAGTGTTGATTCAGTTCAGTTTAGTGTTGATTCAGTTCAGTGTTGATTCAGTTCAGTTCAGTGTTGATTCAGTTCAGTTCAGTGTTGATTCAGTTCAGTGTTGATTCAGTTCAGTTTAGTGTTGATTCAGTTCAGTGTTGATTCAGTTCAGTGTTGATTCAGTTCAGTTTACTGTTGATTCAGTTCAGTGTTGATTCAGTTCAGTTTAGTGTTGATTTATTTCAGTTTAGTGTTGATTCAGTTCAGTGTGGATTCAGTTCAGTTCATTGTTGATTCAGTTCAGTTTACTGTTGATTCAGTTCAGTTCAGTGTTGATTCAGTTCAGTTCAGTTACATTATTCTTCCATTTCTTCTTATATCTATCTTTCTCGAATAATGCGTAAATGAATTTGATGAAGAGCACGCCAAAATGAACATGAGGCTATATCTCTGCACCGCTTTAGTGTATTCTGAAAAAGTTACAACCATGACCTGAGGCGACCTGCAAAGTTTCGGCCCAGTGCCACCTAGTGGTCAGGAGATATGAAAAATAGATTGCTTAATTTTTTCGGTTTGGCCAAAAATCACATGGTCTCTTTGGATTCGGTGCAGAATGCTAAGTCAAACGATACGATCAATATTGACCATGATGGCCGTCCTCCATTTTGAATTTGTCATAAAATGCTATATTTTACATACGCATTGTTGTATCGTAATGAAACTCAGTATGTGCCATCGCACCATCCCCTGATGGTACTCAGAATTTCACGGCATTCCCACCTTGTGGTCAAACGTTATAATGACATTTCCAAAAATGACTTTTGATTTAATTAGCATATTATAATGATTCCTTGGGTCATGCCAAGAACATAGATACCAATTTTCCCATATTTGGCCAAACTTCCTGTCCGCCATTTTTATTTTCTTTCAAAATCTACTTTTCAAACTCCTCCTAGACTGTTGGTCCAATTTTCATCAAATTTGAGTCAGATCATCTTCAGACTCTGCTGGCCAAAGGTTATGAATTTCTTGTCGATAGATGAAACCGTTTTCATATACCGCATCAACAAATTTGAGGCATGATGCCAAAAGGACTCTTGAGGCTGTATCTCTGCAATGCTTTGGCAGACTGACACCAAACTTTGCATCTGTCATTGTCACCTCAGTCTGACCACACCACATCAGTCTGGTCACAGCGCCACCTATTGGTCAAAAGTGATAAACCATTAAATCATTTTACTAGTGTGTTTTTTTCAGCTATTTTGCCTGAAATTATCTTAATATGTCTTTAAATGCTCATTGTTGCAGTTGGTCTGATGTTCCCAGCCGTGCTGGCATGACTTATTGTGCCTTCTTTGTGCTTGGCCCCTTAATGGCTGCTTGCAGCTATATTTATGAATATTGACAGTACAATTCAGTGTATGCATTTTGTGTAAGAATGTGGGGAATACTTTACTCATTTAGCCAGTTTATGAGACAACAGGCTTGTGTGACAAGCACATTTCCAAGATTAGCAGGTGTGTTCTGCTGATGGACTCAGTGACGTCTGATTGCAGGTAAACTCAAGAACAGAGCGAGTCCAGAGAATGAGCCACGCACAGAGAGAGAGCTGCTGCGTCTGCTAGCGGAGGTCCGCTTCATCAACGCTGAGGTACTGCTTTATTATTAAACACTTCCTACTGATGCAGCCATTGTCATTGGTCAATTCCATCATGCAGTCACTAGTCAAGAAAAGTTCAGACTTCATGGATTCAGTTCAGTTCTATGTTGATTCAGTTCAGTTCTATGTTGATTCAGTTCAATGTTGATTAAATTCAGTTCAATGTTGATTCAGTTCAGATCATTGTTGATTGAGTTCAATTCAGTGTTGATTCAGTTCAGTTCATTGTTGATTGAGTTCAGTTCATTGTTGATTGAGTTCAGTTCATTGTTGATTCAGTTCATTGTTGATTCAGTTCAGTTCATTGTTAATTGAGTTCAGTTCAGTGTTGATTCAGTTCAGTTCAGTGTTGATTCAGTTCAGTGTTGATTCAGTTCAGTTCAGCGTTGATTCAGTTCAGCGTTGATTCAGTTCAGTGTTGATTCAGTTCAGTGCTGATTCAGTTCAGTTCTATGTTGATTCAGTTCAGTTCTATGTTGATTCAGTTCAATGTTGATTAAATTCAGTTCAATGTTGATTCAGTTCAGATCATTGTTGATTGAGTTCAGCTCAGTGTTGATTCAGTTCAGTTCATTGTTGATTGAGTTCAGTTCATTGTTGATTCAGTTCATTGTTGATTCAGTTCAGTTCATTGTTAATTGAGTTCAGTTCAGTGTTGATTCAGTTCAGTTCAGTGTTGATTCAGTTCAGTGTTGATTCAGTTCAGTTCAGTGTTGATTCAGTTCAGTGTTGATTCAGTTCAGTGTTGATTCAGTTCAGTGCTGATTCAGTTCAGTTCAATCAGAGAACCACTAAAACACTGAATACGTCAATAAAAGTTCAGACTTCATGGATTCAGTTCAGTTCTATGTTGATTCAGTTCAATGTTGATTAAATTAATTTCATTGTTGATTCAGTTCAGTTCAGTGCTGATTCAGTTCAGTGCTGATTCAGTTCAGTGCTGATTCAGTTCAGTTCAGTGTTGATTCAGTTCAGTGTTGATTCAGTTCAGTGTTGATTCAGTTCAGTGCTGATTCAGTTCAGTGTTGATTCAGTTCAGTTCAGTGTTGATTCAGTTCAGTGTTGATTCAGTTCAGTTCAATCAGAGAACCACTAAAACACTGAATACGTCAATAAAAGTTCAGACTTCATGGATTCAGTTCAGTTCTATGTTGATTCAGTTCAATGTTGATTAAATTAATTTCATTGTTGATTCAGTTCAGTTCAGTGCTGATTCAGTTCAGTGCTGATTCAGTTCAGTTCAGTGCTGATTCAGTTCAGTGTTGATTCAGTTCAGTTCAGTGTTGATTCAGTTCAGTGCTGATTCAGTTCAGTGTTGATTCAGTTCAGTGTTGATTCAGTTCAGTGCTGATTCAGTTCAGTGTTAATTCAGTTCAGTTCAGTGCTGATTCAGTTCAGTGCTGATTCAGTTTAGTGTTGATTCAGTTCAGTTCAGTGTTGATTCAGTTCAGTGCTGATTCAGTTCAGTGTTGATTCAGTTCAGTTCAGTGTTGATTCAGTTCAGTGCTGATTCAGTTCAGTGTTAATTCAGTTCAGTTCAGTGCTGATTCAGTTCAGTGTTGATTCAGTTCAGTGTTAATTCAGTTCAGTTCAGTGCTGATTCAGTTCAGTTCAGTGCTGATTCAGTTTAGTGTTGATTCAGTTCAGTTCAGTGTTGATTCAGTTCAGTGTTGATTCAGTTCAGTTCAGCGTTGATTCAGTTCAGCGTTGATTCAGTTCAGTGTTGATTCAGTTCAGTGCTGATTCAGTTCAGTTCTATGTTGATTCAGTTCAGTTCTATGTTGATTCAGTTCAATGTTGATTAAATTCAGTTCAATGTTGATTCAGTTCAGATCATTGTTGATTGAGTTCAGCTCAGTGTTGATTCAGTTCAGTTCATTGTTGATTGAGTTCAGTTCATTGTTGATTCAGTTCATTGTTGATTCAGTTCAGTTCATTGTTAATTGAGTTCAGTTCAGTGTTGATTCAGTTCAGTTCAGTGTTGATTCAGTTCAGTGTTGATTCAGTTCAGTTCAGTGTTGATTCAGTTCAGTGTTGATTCAGTTCAGTGTTGATTCAGTTCAGTGCTGATTCAGTTCAGTTCAATCAGAGAACCACTAAAACACTGAATACGTCAATAAAAGTTCAGACTTCATGGATTCAGTTCAGTTCTATGTTGATTCAGTTCAATGTTGATTAAATTAATTTCATTGTTGATTCAGTTCAGTTCAGTGCTGATTCAGTTCAGTGCTGATTCAGTTCAGTGCTGATTCAGTTCAGTTCAGTGCTGATTCAGTTCAGTGTTGATTCAGTTCAGTGTTGATTCAGTTCAGTGCTGATTCAGTTCAGTGTTGATTCAGTTCAGTTCAGTGTTGATTCAGTTCAGTGTTGATTCAGTTCAGTTCAATCAGAGAACCACTAAAACACTGAATACGTCAATAAAAGTTCAGACTTCATGGATTCAGTTCAGTTCTATGTTGATTCAGTTCAATGTTGATTAAATTAATTTCATTGTTGATTCAGTTCAGTTCAGTGCTGATTCAGTTCAGTGCTGATTCAGTTCAGTTCAGTGCTGATTCAGTTCAGTGTTGATTCAGTTCAGTTCAGTGTTGATTCAGTTCAGTGCTGATTCAGTTCAGTGTTGATTCAGTTCAGTGTTGATTCAGTTCAGTGCTGATTCAGTTCAGTGTTAATTCAGTTCAGTTCAGTGCTGATTCAGTTCAGTGCTGATTCAGTTTAGTGTTGATTCAGTTCAGTTCAGTGTTGATTCAGTTCAGTGCTGATTCAGTTCAGTGTTGATTCAGTTCAGTTCAGTGTTGATTCAGTTCAGTGCTGATTCAGTTCAGTGTTAATTCAGTTCAGTTCAGTGCTGATTCAGTTCAGTGTTGATTCAGTTCAGTGTTAATTCAGTTCAGTTCAGTGCTGATTCAGTTCAGTTCAGTGCTGATTCAGTTTAGTGTTGATTCAGTTCAGTTCAGTGTTGATTCAGTTCAGTGCTGATTCAGTTCAGTTCAATCAGAGAACCACTAAAACCCTGAATTTAAGCGTCTTAAAGCAGATTCTGTCCTCAATCATGCACCCTCATTCCCTCAGACAAACACAACAGAAGGATTTGTAAATGGTGTTTGTGTAAATGAAAATGAGATGCATGACAGTGAATAAAATCCACAGCACAGGTTTATAAGTCATGATATAACTGCAGAAATGAAGAACATGCAGCCGTCTCACTCAATGATGTGAGTTTTTTAATGACTGCATTAGACCTCCGGGATCATGTGTGTAATTACGTCTTCAGAGACGCGTTTCTGCCACAATGAGTTGAGCGATGGCCGTGACACTTCTCTTTGATAGCACATCACTTTGTTCTCGGCGAATGTGTTTCCTCTGTTTTTGAAGGGGGTGATTTTTTTTAATCTGATGAGCGCCGTCCGGGGGAAGTGAAAGGTTCCTCGTGGACCTGCGAGGCTTTGATCCGTGTTAACCGTCCCATCAGCCCCGTCTGCACACAGAACCCAATCATCAGTCTCTGATGATGAGAACGGCTAAAACATGCCACGCTCGGATTATTGAACCCCTGAAGCCTGACTTGTGAAATAATAGTTATTTATTTTGCGTATTCTGTGTCATATTTGATACATCAGGCTTCTATGGCTCATGATATCGTGAGAATATGGAGGAAAAAACTGCTCAGTTTTATTCAGAGACCCAAAAATGAGCAAATATTAGCATCTAAAAAACAAAAAGTGATGAAATTCTGATGCTTGTAATGTAAATCAGTGCGATCTTTATAACAGTACAGATACTTACATAAAATGTGATATGTGTCAATAATATTATAAAACATATAATGCAATTCAGTGATTGAGAGATGAATAAATAAACCTTCCTCAAAAGCCTGATGATCATACTTGATTTTTCTAATAAATATTACTAAGAATATGAAAGTTATTCTCGCGTTTACTTGATAAAATCAGTGCAGATTTGACACGAGCTGGAGGAGGACGTTTGCACACTTATACTAAAAGACTTTTACTTGATAAAACTATCAGTCAGACGACAGAAGGACTGGAGGAGATTGTGTGCTTTTCTTTTCTTTGGTGCATTAGTTTTGATCATTTTAAATTTCATTTTATTATTTTATTTCAATTCATTTAATTATTAATTAAATTAAATTAAATGTATTATTCTATAGTTATATTATTATGTTATATATTAAAAACACTCTAAACTATCAATCAGACGACAGGAGTAGACTGTGTATTTTACAGGACATTTTATTTTATATTTTATTTTATTAATGTTTGGTTATGTAATTATTTTATATATAATTTTATGTCTTTATTAGTTGTGTTTGTTACATCAGTCCTCACTAGTGCTCAATAATGTGTCTTGAGTATTTAATTTAATTTTTTATCATTTCATTTTATTTTATTTTATTTTAGAAATAAGTGTATCAAATAGGATTTATAGATTTAATTAAATACACCAGAAATAGTTATAAATGCTTAATCATAGTGATTCATAGGTGCATTTATGAAGTAAACAAGTTCTCATTAAAATTGGCATCCCATAAAGCACAGTATTGTGTTGTCTAGGTAACCATCCTTAAACTCCGCTCTGAGGGGGTGGAGCTGAACGGCTCTGCTGCAGCACCTGATGAAAGACGGACACGCCCACCTGAGGCCGACGCCCACTGGACCCTGTACAGGTCAACACACGCACTCTTTACATGCATGCGTCCCTGCCTCTGTATAACACACTCTCATCTCAGAACCTGATTGGATGTTAAGCGTGTTATATTAAGCTCCCGATGTGAACCTGAACCGCTGAGCCGCTCTATTCCACATCCCAGCATGCATTAAATGACTTTCTCAAATTATAAGCCACATGAAACAATAAGCCTGAGCGGCGTGTGACTCGCAGATAAACAGAGCTGTGCCTCACACACCATCGCACACACTATCACACACACTGCTTTAATATGTGTCGGCCATCCAGACGAGATTAGAGGACATTACATTCAGCTTTATTGTGTTCAGAGCCAGTGTCATTCAGTCAGCAACTAACCACAGACGGCAGCAGAGAATTTAAATACATCTTATTATGTGTGTGCAAATTACCATATGATCTCTGTGATGGCATAAAGAGCAGAAACAATAGTCAAATTAATCCTAAACAGCAGTGTGTTGTATTAGTTATAATAGTTAAACGGTAAAATAGTTGCAATACTATACTTAATTATTTACTGACCTGAGCAAATTTATATCAATTAAACATTTTTAAAAATGAAACAAACATTTGCTATAAACTATGAAGCTGTCGGTAGGCGTTCGTATGATGTAAATCAATATAAATTCATTATTTTAGTGCAATATAAATATCTGACCCTGGACCACAAAACCAGTCATAAGGGTCAATTATAAATATAATTTATAGATTATCTGAAAGCTGAATAATTATGCATCATTGATGTATGGTTTATGATAGGACAATATTTGGACACTGCTTGAAAATCTGAGGGTGCAAAAAAAATACTGAGAGAATCTCCTTTAAAGTTGTCCAAATGAAGTCCTTAGCAATGCATATTACTACTAATAATACATTTTTGATATATTTACGGTGGGACATTTACAAAATATCTTCATGGAACATGATCTTAATATCCTAATGATTTTTGGCATAAAAGAGAAATGTATAATTTTGACCCACACAATGTATTGTTGGCCACAGATATACTCGTGAGACGCAGCGCTGGTGTTGGGCTCCAGGGGCACAGATATACCCGTGAGACGCAGCGCTGGTGTTGGGCTCCAGGGCACAGATATACCCGTGAGACGCAGCGCTGCTGTTGAGCTGCAGGGGCACAGATATACCCGTGAGAGCGCTGCTGTTGAGCTGCAGGGGCACAGATATACCCGTGAGACGCAGCGCTGCTGTTGAGCTGCAGGGGCACAGATATACCCGTGAGACGCAGCGCTGCTGTTGAGCTGCAGGGGCACAGATATACCCGTGAGACGCAGCGCTGCTGTTGAGCTCAGGGGCACAGATATACCCGTGAGACGCAGCGCTGCTGTTGAGCTGCAGGGGCACAGATATACCCGTGAGACGCAGCGCTGCTGTTGAGCTGCAGGGGCACAGATATACCCGTGAGACGCAGCGCTGCTGTTGAGCTCCAGGGGCACAGATATACCCGTGAGACGCAGCGCTGCTGTTGAGCTCCAGGGGCACAGATATACCCGTGAGACGCAGCGCTGCTGTTGAGCTGCAGGGGCACAGATATACCCGTGAGACGCAGCGCTGCTGTTGAGCTGCAGGGGCACAGATATACCCGTGAGACGCAGCGCTGCTGTTGAGCTCCAGGGGCACAGATATACCGTGAGACGCAGCGCTGCTGTTGAGCTGCAGGGGCACAGATATACCCGTGAGACGCAGCGCTGCTGTTGAGCTGCAGGGGCACAGATATACCCGTGAGACGCAGCGCTGCTGTTGAGCTGCAGGGGCACAGATATACCCGTGAGATGCAGCGCTGGTGTTGAGCTCCAGGGGCACAGATATACCCGTGAGACGCAGCGCTGGTGTTGGGCTCCAGGGGCACAGATATACCCGTGAGACGCAGCGCTGGTGTTGAGCTCCAGGGTCACAGATATACCCGTGAGACGCAGCGCTGGCGTTGAGCTCCAGGGGCACAGATATACCCGTGAGACGCAGCGCTGGTGTTGAGCTCCAGGGGCACAGATATACCCGTGAGACGCAGCGCTGCTGTTGAGCTGCAGGGGCACAGATATACCCGTGAGACGCAGCGCTGCTGTTGAGCTGCAGGGGCACAGATATACCCGTGAGACGCAGCGCTGCTGTTGAGCTGCAGGGGCACAGATATACCCGTGAGATGCAGCGCTGGTGTTGAGCTCCAGGGCACAGATATACCCGTGAGACGCAGCGCTGGTGTTGGGCTCCAGGGGCACAGATATACCCGTGAGACGCAGCGCTGGTGTTGAGCTCCAGGGTCACAGATATACCCGTGAGACGCAGCGCTGGCGTTGAGCTCAGGGGCACAGATATACCCGTGAGATGCAGCGCTGGGCTCCAGGGGCACAGATATACCCGTGAGACGCAGCGCTGGTGTTGAGCTCCAGGGTCACAGATATACCCGTGAGACGCAGCGCTGGTGTTGAGCTCCAGGGGCACAGATATACCCGTGAGATGCAGCGCTGGGCTCCAGGGGCACAGATATACCCGTGAGACGCAGCGCTGGGCTCCAGGGGCACAGATATACCCGTGAGACGCAGCGCTGGTGTTGAGCTCCAGGGGCACAGATATACCCGTGAGATGCAGCGCTGGGCTCCAGGGGCACAGATATACCCCCGTGAGACGCAGCGCTGGGGGCTCCAGGGGCACAGATATACCCGTGAGACGCAGCGCTGGTGTTGAGCTCCAGGGGCACAGATATACCGTGAGATGCAGCGCTGGGCTCCAGGGGCACAGATATACCCGTGAGACGCAGCGCTGGGCTCCAGGGGCACAGATATACCCGTGAGACGCTTGCGCTGGTGTTGAGCTCAGGGGCACAGATATACCCGTGAGACGCAGCGCTGGTGTTGAGCTCCAGGGGCACAGATATACCCGTGAGATGCAGCGCTGGGCTCCAGGGGCACAGATATACCCGTGAGACGCAGCGCTGGGCTCCAGGGGCACAGATATACCCGTGAGACGCAGCGCTGGTGTTGGGCTCCAGGGGCACAGATATACCCGTGAGACGCAGCGCTGGTGTTGAGCTCCAGGGGCACAGATATACCCGTGAGATGCAGCGCTGGGCTCCAGGGGCACAGATATACCCGTGAGACGCAGCGCTGGTGTTGAGCTCAGGGGCACAGATATACCCGTGAGACGCAGCGCTGGTGTTGAGCTCAGGGCACAGATATACCCGTGAGACGCAGCGCTGGTGTTGAGCTCCAGGGGCACAGATATACCCGTGAGGCAGGCGCTGGTGTTGAGCTCCAGGGGCACAGATATACCCGTGAGGCGCAGCGCTGGTGTTGAGCTCCAGGGGCACAGATATACCCGTGAGACGCAGCGCTGGTGTTGGGCTCCAGGGGCACAGATATACCCGTGAGACGCAGCGCTGGTGTTGGGCTCCAGGGGCACAGATATACCCGTGAGACGCAGCGCTGGTGTTGAGCTCAGGGGCACAGATATACCCGTGAGACGCAGCGCTGGTGTTGAGCTCCAGGGGCACAGATATACCCGTGAGACGCAGCGCTGGTGTTGAGCTCCAGGGGCACAGATATACCCGTGAGACGCAGCGCTGGTGTTGAGCTCCAGGGGCACAGATATACCCGTGAGACGCAGCGCTGGTGTTGAGCTCCAGGGGCACAGATATACCCGTGAGACGCAGCGCTGGTGTTGGGCTCCAGGGCACAGATATACCCGTGAGACGCAGCGCTGGTGTTGGGCTCCAGGGGCACAGATATACCCGTGAGACGCAGCGCTGGTGTTGAGCTCCAGGGGCACAGATATACCCGTGTGAGACGCAGCGCTGGTGTTGAGCTCCAGGGCACAGATATACCCGTGAGACGCAGCGCTGGTGTTGAGCTCCAGGGGCACAGATATACCCGTGAGACGCAGCGCTGGTGTTGAGCTCCAGGGGCACAGATATACCCGTGAGACGCAGCGCTGGTGTTGAGCTCCAGGGGCACAGATATACCCGTGAGACGCAGCGCTGGTGTTGAGCTGCAGGGGCACAGATATACCCGTGAGACGCAGCGCTGGTGTTGGGCTCCAGGGGCACAGATATACCCGTGAGATGCAGCGCTGGGCTCCAGGGGCACAGATATACCCGTGAGACGCAGCGCTGGTGTTGAGCTCCAGGGGCACAGATATACCGTGAGACGCAGCGCTGGTGTTGAGCTCCAGGGGCACAGATATACCCGTGAGACGCAGCGCGCTGGTGTTGGGCTCCAGGGTCACAGATATACCCGTGAGACGCAGCGCTGGTGTTGAGCTCAGGGCACAGATATACCCGTGAGACGCAGCGCTGGTGTTGAGCTCCAGGGGCACAGATATACCCGTGAGACGCAGCGCTGGTGTTGGGCTCCAGGGGCACAGATATACCCGTGAGACGCAGCGCTGGTGTTGAGCTCCAGGGGCACAGATATACCCGTGAGACGCAGCGCTGGTGTTGAGCTCCAGGGGCACAGATATACCCGTGAGACGCAGCGCTGGTGTTGAGCTCCAGGGGCAAAGATATGCATTCATGATGCATATAATAATAATCCTATACTAATGTAATAATCTTAATAGTAATGACATACATTCTCATGTCATAAGTGCTGTGTGCCTTTTTTTTTGTCTCTCCTCAGTAATTGGATCAAGGATTTATCGGCTTACGCCACGGGTAACTTCCTGCGAGGGGCGGAGCTTGGGGCGGGGCTATGTGAGGCGTGGTTGGTGGCGAATGCAGCCGTATATCTGTGGAACTACAACAGCCGGCTGCTGGCCACCAGAGGGCATCGGCTTCTCCTGCCCACACTCAGCCGTCTGCTAGAACTGCTCAGACACACAGGGCATGCTGGGTAAGATATGGGCTTGTGTTACTTTATTAGTGATGTTTGATACGGCAGTCCTCACTCGTACTAGAGCTGACAGTGATGTGCTGAAACCTTTACAACGAGCATTACAGTTCAGTGTGTGTGTGTGTGTGTTTGAGCTCCAGATTTTATGATTTAATTTTATTAAATTTTATTTAATTTAAGTTTATTTTATTTTACTAGTACTCAATCATGTGTCTTGTTGAAGAGAGGTGTGCTTCTATTTTATATTTGATTTGATTTATTCTATAATTCTATAATTATTTTATATATTTTTAATCATTTTATTTAATTATTTTATAATTACATATTTATTTTACATATTATTTTGTATTATTCTGTAATTATAATATAATTTTATATATTGTTTTATATTATAATTTTATTGAATTATTTTATAATTAAATAATTATTTTATATTTGTACTATTCTGTAATTATATTATGTTTTTTTATGTATTATTATTTTATTGTATAATTGTATTGAATTATTATATAATTTTGATAGTCTATATGAATATGATTAGTTGATGTCTATATTGGTCATGTGTGTGCTTTACTTCAGGGAGGTGGTTCTCCTGGTCATGCTTTGTGACGCTGTCGCTCAGGGACTCATCCAGCCGTGGTGTGGGACGTCTGCGCGTGCCGATCAGGAATCGCAGGACGCAGAGAAGGGAGGCGTTCAGCTGCCAGCTGACAAAGAAAAGACAAAGAAAGTGCGAGGAAAGAGCGTGGAGAAGTCAGGCCTGAGCCACGGCCCTCAGCTGGATGCGGCTGCCATGCAGGACGTTAAGAAAGCTTTGGAGGTCAGACACTGTTAGTCCAGCATTAAACAAAGACACACCTGGGAAACTGCCCCTGTGCAAAGCATTGTGGGTGATCGCAGACCATAAATAGACTCTCTGACGAGCTAAGCACCCATTGTGAATTAAATTAGAGGCTTTCATTCCTGTATGACTGACAAACTCGTAATCCAAATGAATGGAAGTTTTATATGCAGGTCAAATCTTAAATCTAGGCCTTTATATGAGAAGCACAAGAGTGTGTTCCTGATCCAAGTGAGTACTTTTAATGAAAAGAGGCCCATAAAAGTCTTTCTGAAATGGATTCTCAGTCACAGTTAAACTCCTCGTGCGTTCTGCTGTTTCCCTTCTTCACGTTCCCTCTAATTACATTTCCTTTCGCTGTCTTTTGTGCAGATTTACAGGCCTTTCCCTGCACATATCAGCGCTAATTCCACATGAAAGCCTTTTTAATACAGGGGAATTATTCATTAACTACTTTTCGTAACACTGCTCTCCTCACACTAGACCTTTTTATCCAAACACGCGTCAAGCGGCACAAGCAAACTTAGAGTTTATGTGTCGGTGAAAGTGAGGTTTGGACATCTGCCTTCTGCTGATACCCGACTGTGTGTGTGTGTGTGTGTGTGTGTGTGTGTGTGTGTGTGTGTGTAGGTGTGTGAGTTTGCGCTGAAACTGTCCAATGGAAACGCAGAGCCGGTGCCCGTGATGGTGAGGAAGCAGCTCTTGAGCACGTGGGTCTGCGTTAAACAGCTGCTTCACCAGCAGATCGGACACAAGCTGGACATCAACAATGAGGTGACGTCACATGACCAAACAAGCCCGTCACATGATCCAGAATAACCGGTGGCCGATTGCATAAACCACTTAGACAAGTCGTGAAAGTTACTCACCTAAATGTGTTCTTCAGTTACGTGAAATGGTCTAATTTGAACTGGGTAACTGCAAGCTGGTCAAACTCATTCTTAACACATGGTTGCTGGTCCCAGATTTTATGCCAATAATCAGGGATATATGATTTTCTATAATATAAATGACTTAATGTTCGCTTTTAGGTGAACTATCCCTTATAGCCTGAAAATTATGAAATCATCTGAAAAAAAACCCTTTTTTTACCATTGAACCTTTGGACAAAATATAAAAGAAAAAAAGTTTGTTATCATATTTCATACACCAGGCTTTTATGACTCAGATATAGCAAGAATATTGAGATATCTGATATTTATATAGACAGAGGTAAGATGAAATCAATGCTTTTAATATCATAGGAATCATATTTGATACTCACATTTGAACATGATTCTTCTAAAAACAAATGATGTACGGATAATCCAGTAGTAATTTAGAGGCCTTAGAAATGATTGCATGAAATATGATATGGCTTTATAGGTTTAATATCTCATCTCAAGCCAATATCTGCTTGGTTTTGTGTCTGTCAGAGTAAAAGCGAGGCAGTGACGGCCGTGTCGCGTGTGCTGGTGGCGGTCGAGATGCTTCAGTGTAACAGGAACGCCAGACTGATGGAGTTCAGCCTTCCCAGCCTGCCTGTGGTGAGACCAGGATTATAATAAATAATGAATGAAAGCATTTGGCATTTATGATGTGGTAGTTTGTCCCAAAGCTTGCCTACTCTTCCACTACACACTCAAAAGTATGTACTACTTCCTCACAGAAAGAGTGTGTTTTATGGTGAATTTGGACACTGCATGACTCAACCAATGGTGTGAGTTTGGGGGTGGGGCTATTTATTTGGCTAGCCAATGGCAGACATGGGGAGTGTCCAGATTTATGAATGTATGATCAGTGGATGAGATGCCGTGTGTTTGCTCAATGTGTGTGTGTGTGTGTGTGTGTGTGTGTATGTGTCCTTCAGCTGGTGCAGATGGCGGCGGGCTGTCAGTGGACTGATCCGGCGCTGGAGCTGTATGTATGGACGCAGCTCGCTCTGTTCGCTCATCAGACCCAGGACCACGAGCTTGCCATGACCTGCACCCATAATGCACTGCAGCTGGAGCAGAAAGCAGTTCACAGGGTGAATACGGACACTTATGCTCTGTGAGTTCTAGTCATACAGTATATGTGCATAACATCACTTTATTAATGCACCACATCTATAAACTTCATTGTCTAGGGTTGGATAAACTTCATTGTCTAGGGTTGGATTGTGTGTGTGTGTGTGTGTGTGTGTGTGTGTGTGTGTGTGTGTGTGTGTGAGTGTGTGTGAGTTTGTGAGGGAGAGTGACTGTCTGTGTTAGTATGTGTGTGTGTGTGTGTGTGTGTGTGTGTGTGTGTGTGTGTGTGTGTGTGTGTGTGTGTGTGTGTGTGTGTGTGTGTGTGTGTGTGTGTGTGTGTGAGTGTGTGTGAGTTTGTGAGGAGAGTGACTGTCTGTGTTAGTATGTGTGTGTGTGTGTGTGTGTGTGTGTGTGTGTGTGTGTGTGTGTGTGAGTGTGTGTGTGTGTGTGTGTGTGTGTGAGTGTGTGAGTTTGTGAGTGTGAGTGACTGTCTGTGTTAGTATGTGTGTGTGTGTGTGTGTGTGTGTGTGTGTGTGTGTGTGTGTGTGTGTGTGTGTGTGTGTGTGTGTGTGTGTGTGTGAGTGTGTGTGAGTTTGTGAGGGAGAGTGACTGTCTGTGTTAGTGTGTGTGTGTGTGGGAGACTGTGTGTGTGTGTGAGTGTGTGTGAGTTTGTGAGGGAGAGTGACTGTCTGTGTTAGTGTGTGTGTGTGTGTGTGTGAGAGAGAGAGTGTCTGTGTTAGGGTGTGTGTGTAGGAGACTGTGTGTGTGTGTGTGTGTGTGTGTGTGTGTGTGTGTGTGTGTGTGTGTGTGTGTGTGTGTGTGTGTGTGTGTGTATCTGTGTATGTGTGAAAGTGAGTGTGTGTGTGTGTGTGTGTGTGTGTGTGTGTGTGTGTGTGTGTGTGTGTGTGTGTGTGTGTGAGTGAGTGTTTGATTCAAGATTTAAGATTCAAGATTCAAGAGTTTTATTTGTCACACACACAGTTATATACAGAATATACAACCGGCAGTGAAATGTAAACAGGTCCGCTCCATGGACAGTGCAAATTCACAGTTAAAAACACAAGGAGGAAATTATATAGAAATAGGATAAAAAAGTACTATATATATATATATCTGTAGAATTATAAATAATCAAGTCAAGTAGAAGAAAAAAGTAAAAAATAACAAAGTGGAATAAAATAATTGAAGTAGACTGTGCAGTGAGTAAACTGTAGACTTATAAATATGTGGTTAACAAATGTATAAGAGTATAATGTGCAAACAGGTTTATAACAGGTTGTTACACAGTAACAATGAGAACAGAAAGTGCAGTGCAATGTCAGTGTATCGATGTTTATCCTGAAGTGAAGTCACGTGATGTTAAGTGACTGAGTTCAGGAGTCTGATGGCCTGGGGAAGAAGCTCTCCTGAGTCTCTCAGTTTTGGCCATCAGGCTTCGGGAAGCGCTTTACCAGATGGCAGCAGCGTGAAATGAGGGTTTGCAGGGTGATTAGAGTCCTTGATGATCTTAGTAGCTCTGCCTTTGCAGCGCTTGGTGTAGACGCCCTGCAGAGACGGGAGAGCTGACCCTGAGATACGCCGGATAAGCGCACGACTCTTTGCAGGGCTTTGCGGTCATGACTGGTGCTGTTCCCATACCACGCCAGATGCACTGAGTTAAAACACTTTCTATCGCCCCTAAATAGAACGTTTTCAGGATAGCTGGTGAAACCCCTGAATTTCCTCAGCTGGCGCAGGTGGTACAGTCTTTGCCTGGCTTTTTCACCTGTGTCTGAATGTGAGCAGTCCAGGTCAGGTCCTCGGAGATGTTTACTCCCAGGTACTTGAAGCTGCTCACTCTCTCCACTGGTGACCCGCTGATCATGAGGGGGAGAATGTCCGTTGCTGTCTCTTCCTGAAGTCCACAATCATTTCTTTGGTCTTGCCAACATTCAGAGAGAGACAGTTGTCCTGGCACCATGATGTTAGATGCTCCACCTCGTCCAAGTATGCCGTCTCATTTTTGTTGGAAATGAGGCCCAGGACAACAGTATCATCAGCAAATTTGATGATAGAGGTGGAGCTGTGTGTGGACAAACAGTCATGCGTGTAGAGAGAGTAGAGCAGGGGACTCAGGACACAGCCCTGTGGAGCTCCCACACTCAGGGTGATGGAGGTGGAGGTGGACTGGCCTATTCTCACCACCTGAGGCCTGCCAGTGAGGAAGTCCTCAATCCAGTGGCAGAGAGAAGGATTCAGGCCGAGATCCAGGAGTTTGGAGGTTAGCTTGATGGGAACTATGGTGTTAAAGGCTGAGCTATAGTCAGCTGAGCTGAGTGTGTGTGTAGTACGTGCGTGTAGTATGTGTGTAATGTGTGCGTGTAATTGTGTGTAGTGTGTGTGTGTGTGTGTGTGTGTGTGTGTGTGTGTGTGTGTGTGTGTGTAGGGTTAGTGTAAGGTGGAGAGAATATACAGTTTGTACAGTATAAGTACCACGTCTATGGAGGATCCCCATAAAACATGGAAACCCAGCATGTGTGTGTGTGTGTGTGTCCAGGTTCAGTGTGCGTTCAGTGCAGGAGATGTTGAGCAGTGCTGCGTGTGTGAGAGGTCAGAGTTTGATCCATGAGGCCAGAGGTCATCAGGTCAGATATATGGAGGGTCTGCACACACTGCAGTCCAGCGTCAGGTCAGTAACTCCACTCACACTGCTGGATTTACTCCTCACTAACTCTTCTGATGTGTGTGTGCTGTAGTTTTGCGCAGCAGGCGGGCAGCTGGTGTCTGTGTGTGAGCGCAGCGGGTCACTACTGGAACGCCTGTCTGCCGCTGCTGGACACGAGACGGGACAGACGGCAGCTCAGAGAACCACTGGAGCTCATCCTGAAGGCCATGGCGCACACCTACAGCAAACCGACACCTGTAAAGACACGCTCACACTGACATGAGAACCATATCAGCGGATGATATTGCTGTGTTTATCAGAAGTGTGTTTGTCATATGTTTCCAGTATTCAGATGTCTGTTGCTTTACATTTGTGTGTTCAGGACAAAAGTAAAAGAGCGTCTGGACTCGAGGATGACAGACCAGTGAAGGAAACACCAGATAGCACAAGTGAGAATTATTTTGCTATATGTTTTTGTGCTTATAATATGTTACTGATAGACATTTTCATGATCATAGATCTATTTGTTGGTGAACTGCCCCTTAAGTCCTGTAAGTTGCGAGGTGGGTCCTCCATGGATCGGACTTGTTTGTTTAGCACATCCCACAGATGCTCGATTGGATTGAGATCTGGGGAATTTGGAGGCCAAGTCAACACCTCAAACTCGTTGTTGTGCTCCTCAAACCATTCCTGAAGCATTTGTGCTTTGTGTCAGGAGCATTATCCTGCTGGAAGAGCCACAGCCACCAGGGAATACCGTTTCCATGAAAGGCTGTACATGGTCTCAACAATGCTTAGGTAGATGGTACGTGTCAAAGGAACATCCACATGGATGGCAGGACCCAAGGTTTCCCAGCAGAACATTGCCCAAAGCATCACACTGCCTCCGCCGGCTCGCCTTCTTCCCATAGTGCATCCTGGTGCCATGTGTTCCCCAGGTAAGCCACGCACACGCACCCGGCCATCCACGTGATGTAAAAGAACACGTGATTCATCAGACCAGGCCACCTTCTTCCATTGCTCCGTGGTCCAGTTCTGATGCTCACGCGCCACTGTTGGTGCTTTCGGCGGTGGACAGGGGTCAGCATGGGCACCCTGACTGGTCAGCGGCTATGCCGCCCCATACGCAGCAAACTGAGATGCTCTGTGTATTCTGACACCTTTCTATCAGAACCAGCATTAACTTCTTGAGCAGTTTGAGCTCCAGTAGCTCGTCTGTTTGATCGGACCACACGGGCCAGCCTTCGTTCCCCACGTGCATCAATGAGCCTTGGCCGCCCATGACCCTGTGGCCGGTTCACCACTGGCAGATCGAATGCATTGTGGCATTTTAGTATTCACAATGTGTTTGTGAATTTCTTTCTTATTTAAAAATGAAAATGTGTATCTGCATTGGCCGGGAATCGAACCCGGGCCTCCCGCGTGGCAGGCGAGAATTCTACCACTGAACCACCAATGCTGATGCTGCAGCTATGCCGTCTCCTGCTGGATTAAAGCTGCACTGCAGATGGAACGCACGAGCTGGGCTTTTAAAGGGACAGCACCCAAAAATTAAAATTCTCTCATCATTTATTCACCATTCATGTCGTCCCATTAGAATTTGGTTAATCTTTGGTTAGTCTCTTCACTGAAGGTCCATGTTAATTTTTCTAAAATGATTGTATATGCGTTTTTGTGCACTTATTAAGAGATATTTGTACTTTTAGAAAATCATTAGTCCTTAAACACATCGTGCTCTTTTTTTTAATATCAAATATTTTAGTAGTCATCATGAATTAGGTATCATTCGAAATCTTATGGACTCAGTGAAAGTGTGTGTGTGTGTGTGTGTGTGTGTGTGTGTGTGTCTGATTGTATGAGTGTGTGAAAATTCATCCTGTGAAAGCCGAAATTTTTCCGAAATTGTACTTTACCATGGATATGGTACTCTAAATTCTTCTAGGGCTCCTCCCCCAGTGGGCGGTGTCAGGTTTCATATTACACTATTTTAATTAATTTTGACAAAACACATCGTCTGAAAGGTCTCAAGGTCCCATATCTGGTCACTGTTTTGTGATAGACGTGATATTTGGACAGAAATGTGTTAATTTGTTACAGGAGAATGCATCAGTGACACTTGGTGGCTGGTTTTGGTACAGCACCTAAACAACATCTCATGGGAACTTAAATTTTTGTGATATAAACTTCAAATTGTTTAGACATATGGCTTTGATTTTTTTAGTTATTTTTTAAGTGCTTTCACTTTAGCAATAATCTGCTGAGTGTCTTCTTTAAAGACCAAACTTATATTCTATAAGGAATATATTACAAAGCATTCTTGAATTACATCTAAGTTCGGATAGTGTATTTTCTACTGTATTTTATCTATTCTTAAACCCAGTTAAAGGGAACTGCATAAAGCTGGAGGGCGAATAAAAACAGTGAAAGAGTCAAATAATGCTGAGCAGAATGTCTTGTATTTATGTCTCCCTTTTGCTCAGTTTTATTGAGCAGAATTGGAAGAATCTGGTTTCCTGAACGGAAATTGTGTGGAAATAATCCTTCCCTTAGTGAACTGATTTTGCTCATATAAAAGTTTTATGGAATTACATTTCATAAATACACCTGATATCTCTCTCTCTCTCTCTCTCTCTCTCTCTGTCTCTCTCTCTCTCTCTCTCTCTCTCTCTCTCTCTCTCTCTCTCTCTCTCTCTCTCTCTCTCTCTCTCTCTCTCTCTCTCTCTCTCTCTCTCTCTCTCTCTCTCTCTCTCTCTCTCTCTCTCTCTCTCTCTCTCTCTCTCTCTCTCTCTCTCTCTCTCTCTCTCTCAGGCAGTGATGAGGATGACCTGAAGGTGTGGGTGTCCATGTGCAACGCTCTGCTCCACATTCATGCAGACAGTGGAGACGAGAGGAAAGGTCTAGAGCTGCTGGACGAGGCCGTCAGAAAGATGCCACACACCACACACCGCCTGTGAGTTTTTACCCTCCTCCACACACACACACACACACACACACACACACACACACACACACACACACACACACACACACACACACACACACACTGCTGCAATATCATCTGCCCTTTTAACTGTCAGTGCTTTACAGGTCACTGAATACATGTAGCCAGAGGTGATAAACGATGCAGAACAGAGCCGTGATGATTCTGCTCTCTGTGCATTCTACTGTGTGTGAGTGAGAGGGAGTGAGTGTGTGTGAGTGAGAGTGTGTGTGTGTGTGTGTGTGTGTGTGTGTGTGTGTGTGTGTGTGTGTGTGTGTGTGTGAGTGTGAGTGAGTGAGTGTGAGTGAGTGAGTGTGAGTGAGTGTGTGTGTGAGAATGAGTGTGTGTGTGAGAATGTGTGTGTGTGTGTGTGTGTGTGTGTGTGTGTGTGTGTGTGTGTGTGTGTGTGTGTGTGTGTGTGTGTGTGTGTGTGTGTGTGTGAGTGAGTGTGAGAGTGAGAGTGTGTGAGTGAGTGAGTGAGTGAGTGAGGAGTGTGAGTGAGTGAGTGAGTGAGTGAGTGTGTGTGAGTGAGAGTGAGAGTGAGAGTGAGTGTGAGTGAGTGTGAGTGTGAGTGTGAGTGTGAGTGACTGTGTGTGAGAGTGAGTGTGTGAGTGAGAGTGAGTGTGTGTGAGTGTGTGTTAGTGAGAGTGAGTGAGTGTGTGTGAGAGTGAGTGAGTGTGTGTGTGTGAGTGAGTGTGTGAGTGAGAGTGTGTGTGTGTGTGTGTGTGTGTGTGTGTGTGTGTGTGTGTGTGAGTGAGTGAGTGAGGTGGTGAGTGAGGAGGAGTGAGTGAGTGAGTGAGGTGTGAGTGAGTGAGGAGTGAGTGAGTGAGTGAGTGAGTGAGTGTGTGTGTGAGTGAGTGAGTGAGAGTGTGAGTGAGTAAGTGAGTGAGTGAGAGTGTGAGTGAGTAAGTGAGTGAGTGAGAGTGTGAGTGAGTGAGAGAGTGAGAGAGAGTGTGAGTGCGTGAGTGAGAGTGTGAGTGAGTGAGTTAGTGAGTGAGTTAGTTAGTGAGTGAAAATGTGAGTGAGTGAGTGAGTGAGTGTGAGGTGAGTGTGTGTGGTGGTGGTGAGGAGTGAGTGAGTGGTGAGTGAGTGAGTGAGAGAGTGTGTGAGGAGTGAGTGAGGAGTGAGAGAGAGTGTGAGTGTGAGTGAGAGTGAGTGAGTGTGTGAGGAGTGAGAGTGTAGGTGAGTGAGTGTAAGTGAGAGGAGGAGTGAGTGAGTGAGTGAGTGAGGAGTGTGGAGGTGTGAGTGAGTGTGAGGAGAGTGAGAGTGTGAGTGAGTGAGGTGAGTGTGAGGAGTGAGTGGTGAGGAGTGTGAGTGAGTGTGGAGAGAGAGAGTGAGAGTGTGAGAGTGAGGAGTGAGTGAGTGAGTGAGTGAGTGAGTGAGTGAGTGAGTGAGTGAGTGAGTGAGTGAGTGAGTGTGAGTGAGTGAGTGAGTGAGTGAGTGAGTGGTGAGTGAGTGAGTGAGTGAGTTGAGTGAGTGAGTGTGAGTGAGTGAGTGTGTGAGTGAGTGAGTGTGTGAGTGAGAGTGTGAGTGTGTGTGAGTGAGTGAGTGAGTGAGTGAGTGAGTGAGTGAGTGACTGAGGTGTGAGTGAGTGAGTGTGTGAGTGAGTGTGTGGAGTGAGTGAGTGTGTGTGTGAGTGAGTGAGAGTGTGAGTGAGTGAGTGAGTGAGTGAGTGTGGAGTGAGTGAGTGAGAGTGTGTGAGTGAGTGAGTGAGTGAGTGAGTGAGTGAGTGGTGGAGGAGAGTGAGTGAGTGAGGTGAGTGAGTGAGTGAGTGAGTGAGTGAGAGTGTGAGAGGTGAGTGAGTGTGAGGAGTGTGAGTGAGTGGTGGAGTGAGTGAGTGAGTGAGTGTGTGGAGTGAGTGAGAGTGAGTGTGTGTGGAGTGAGTGAGGAGTGAGTGAGAGTGAGGAGTGAGAGTGTGAGTGAGTGAGTGAGTGAGTGTGTGTGGAGTGAGTGAGTGAGTGTGAGTGAGTGAGTGAGTGAGAGAGAGAGAGTGAGAGTGAGTGGTGAGTGAGTGGTGAGTGAGTGAGTGTGGAGTGAGTGAGTGAGAGAGTGTGTGAGTGTGTGTGTGTGTGTGTGTGTGTGTGAGAGTGTGAGTGAGTGAGAGTGAGTGAGTGAGTGAGTGAGTGAGGAGTGTGTGTGTGTGTGAGTGTGAGGAGTGAGTGAGTGAGGAGTGAGTGAGTGTGAGTGTGTGTGAGTGGAGAGTGGTGGAGTGAGGAGTGGTGGAGGAGTGAGGAGGAGTGAGAGAGAGTGAGGTGAGTGTGTGGAGTGAGGAGTGGTGAGGAGGAGAGTGAGGAGTGGAGTGAGTGAGAGAGAGAGAGTGAGTGAGTGAGTGAGAGAGTGAGGAGTGGAGTGAGAGAGTGAGTGAGAGT
>CM031955.1:39283539-39291039 GCA_018749465.1 Paracanthobrama guichenoti
AGTCTTCATCATGTGTGATTATTTTGTGTTCTGTGCAAATCAATCACATGATCAACACGCACCCTGTCCCATCAGAGGAGAGCGTGGCGTCTGGTGTGCGTCTGTGCGAGGTGCGGGCGGTCGGCCGTCTGGAGCGTCTGGTGCGAACGCACACACTGCTGGCTCTCGTCGAGGAACGAGCGTCCCACAAACACCTGCAGCATCTGCTCGCCGCGCTCGGCTTCACGCTGCACATCTGGAAGGTCAGCGCTTCGCTTTCATAACTCACATCTCACAGCGGGATGGTTGTATTGGGTCTTCATGTGTGTGTCGTTGAATTCAGGTGTCTGTAGAAACCGCACAGGAAGTGATGAATCAGTCGGCTGTGAGATCCGGCAGCTCCAGAAAAGACAAAGAGAGACCAGACGACAAGAAGCCCAAACAGGTGAGAACTACGGGCCCTATTTTAACGATCTGAGCTCACGGCGCAGGTGCTCTTAGGGCGTGTCTGAATCCACTTTTGCTAGTTTAACAACGGGAAAAACTGTTGTTGCGTCCGGCTCATGGTCCAAAAGGGGTGTGTTTTGGGTGTAATGTGCAATAAACCAATCAGAGTCTCATCTCCCTTTCCCTTTAAAAGCCAATTGTGCTTGCGCCATGAGTGGTGTCCCTGTGTGTGTAATAATCAGAGTGTGTGTGTGTGTGTGTGTGTGTGTGTGTGTGTGTGTGTGTGTGTGTGTGTTGTGCTGCTGTGTGAACATGAGAACTGCATCAGGCTGACCCTAGCAGAACACACTTGTGTCGCGTCTGCCGTCTCATTGCGCCGGTGTATGATAGGGCCCTAGATATCCAAAAACATGTTCTAAGAAGTTATGAGAACATTATTTCTGAATGTTAGATGAACGTAAATGCAAAGGTTGAGGAAACATTCTCTTTTGCAAACATTATGCAAATTTTACATTTGAATGTTTTAAAACGGTTTTTATGATTTAATTAATGTATTTTCATGCTTTGTGTGAAACTGCATTTAGTCTTTCTTAGGCACATACTATGTAAGGGGGCTAGCTGTCACACTTTTTACTAGGGCTGTCAAAAAGTTTGTGTTTAGTGTGTGTGTGTGTGTGTGTGTGTGTGTGTGTGTGTGTGTGTGTGTGTGTGTGTGTGTGTGTGTGTGTGTGTGTGTGTGTGCATATACGTATATATGTTATATAAACAAACTTTTATGTTATTGAACAAACATTTAATTGATAATAAATCTGATTATTTGAGCCCTATCAATCTGGGTTTCAGAAATTGCACAGCACTGTCACTTCTCATTCTCTTGGATCTTAGTTCAGCGTTTGATGCTATTGACCATACGCTGTTACTTAATCGTCTTAAAAATGTATTTAGTTCTTGGCTAGTTTAGGTCTTATTTTACTGACCGCAGTCAATTTGTTTTTATGGGTGGCCATAGGTCCAAGGTCGGCTCTGTTCATACAGGTGTCCCACAGGGGTCAGTATTGGGTCCCTTACTTTTTAGTATGTATATTTACCCATTTGGTCAATTACTAAGATCTCTTGACCTTAACTATCACTTTTAATGCCGATGATATGCAGATTTATATCCATTCAAGACCAAGTCAACATGTGGACGTTGTGCATCTTTCGAACTGTACGAGCCACGCTGTCATTTGAGACTTTTGTGCAGAATACAGTTAAGACATCCTTTTTTCACGTCAGAGCACATTTACGTCCTATGTTGTCCTTCTCAGTTGCTGAGAGGTTGATAACACATGAACACATGACATGAAATAGTTGTATAGTAAAATGTGTACATATTAAACAATAAAATAAAACTATTATTAGACTGTATTTTTCATGAGATACCAGCATGACCCACTACATCACTGCTATATCACACTGCATTGAATAATATATCCCACAATGCAGTGTGTCCGACTTGACCTTACATTTGCAGTGTGATGAATGAACTGGAACTGAACTCTCTTCAAAGACATTTTTACACTAAAATGGATTAAAATGCAGATAAAGTTGCTTTGGGTTGCGTGGAAAGCCTTTATATGGAGATGGGTTGGGTGGAAAGCCCTTATATGGACATGAGTTGCGTGGAAAGCCCTTATATGGAGATGGGTTGCATGGAAAACCCTTATATGGAGATGGGTTGCGGGTGGAAAGCTCTTATATGGAGATGGATTGGGTGGAAAGCCTTTATATGGAGATGGGTTGTGTGGAAAGCCCTTATATGGAGATGAGTTGTGTGGAAAGCCTTATATGGAGATGGGTTGCGTGGAAAGCCCTAATATGGAGATGGGTTGGGTGGAAAGCCCTTATATAGAGATGAGTTGCGTGGAAAGCTCTTATATGGAGATGGGTTGCGGGTGGAAAACTCTTATATGGAGATGGATTGGGTGGAAAGCCTTTATATGGAGATGGGTTGTGTGGAAAGCCCTTATATGGAGATGGGTTGTGTGGAAAGCCCTTATATGGAGATGGGTTGCGTGGAAAGCCCTTATATGGAGATGTGTGGGCATGTTTGCGTCTTTTATTAGTGCAATTATTAGTGAATGAGACCCAGTGTAATGAAAGAATTTGTTTCCAGTGTTTAATGCATTGTTTCACATGCTATTTTTTGTAGTAGTTTAAGTATACAGTGTCACTACCTTTCAAAAGTTCGATAGAACATTATACACGCCTTTACTGTGCTTTTTGACCAGTTTAAGGTGTCCTTGCAGTGCTGTTTCTCTGTTATAGCCGTTATTATATATTTCTCCAGCCATCTCCTGTTGAGGACAAACCCAGAGGTAAAGCTGCAGACGTGTCCCTTCCCATCAGCCCGGAGCAGTGGGTCCAGTTTGAGTGTCCTGAGGAGCTTCGGCAGGCCTTTCGCTCTGACACCGGCCCTTACAGCATCAACGGCACGGCCCTCGGCACGCAGGTCAGTGGATCGCCACCAGAGGGCGACGTCATCTCTCCTCTCAACACAGTTTCACATCATGTGACAGATAATCAAAGCTGTGATAGTGCGGGAGGAAGGGGAAGCATTGGTCTTTAGAGGGAGACCAGAGATATTAAAGCATCTTCCTCATTGATTGGACTGAACATAAACATCACAAGTAGGGTGGCAAAATTCTGGGAATTTTCAAGGATGGAAATTAACGGGAATATATGGAAATTAATTAATGGGAATAAACTGGGAATTTGCTAAATTGCTTAAATGCAGTTGAAAAAAAAAATCTTTGTTAAAACAACCAGATTTAATGCAATTTCAGTTGAATTTCTAGCTTGCACATTCCTCCATAACATGCACAGTTGATAAAAAATACTGAAAAAAACATTAATATTGTGAAATATTATTACAATTTAAAATAATACGTTTTCTATGTGAATATATAGTAAAGTGTGATTTATTCCTGTGATCAAAGCTGAGTTTATCATCATTACTCCAGTCTTCAGTGTCACATGATCCTTCACTAATCATTCTGATAGGAGGATCTGATGCTCAACACACATTTATGATTATTATCAGTGTTGAATAGTTGTGCTGTGTTATATGTGGACTAAGGAAGTGTTGAATGGTGTTGTTTCAGAGCCGAACTCTGTTTTATTTGGATCTGTTGGTGAGAGAGCTGGAATCAGTCTCGTTGACCCCGCTGACCTTTGCCCCTCTCCACCTGGCGGAGGTCATCGCTCATGACCTCATGCAGAGCAGGAGTCAGTCCGACCTCTACCGCCTCAGGTATCACGGTGAACACAGCTTCAGTCACATGACATTAGACTCACAGCTAGATACGTCATCACATCCTCTCCTCTCTCAGAATCATCAGGAGCTGTGGTGATCTGGGGTTCGAGTCTCCGTACGCCGAGCAGCTTCTGAGCTTCACACACGTTCCTGAGGACGAGCACATGTGGTGTGATTCTCGAGTCTCTAATCAGGTTTGGTCATTATTAGGCGCTTCGGGGTGTTTAATGCAGCTTTATTTGATTTCAGGAGCCGCAGAGCCGTCATGACTCAGAGCGAGGTCAGTTTCTCACAGCACTGTTTGAGTCATGTGACTGTTTAATGTCAAACTAACACACTGAACCCCGTCAGACGCCGTCCGCTGAAGGTGATCTGTGTGGAAGGACACTAGCCGATCGCTGGCTGGCGAAGGCCGACGTGTGTCTCAGTATGAACCTGTTTGAGCCTGCTAAAGTCCTGCTGGATCACACACACCTGATGGCCGAGGTGAGCGAGGAGGACAAACACACATGATGAATCAGTGTTCATACGTCACAAACGAACTCGGCTTTGAAATGCAGAAATGACTGAAAACGTTGAATGATTGTTGTATGAGAAGTCTACAAAAATGGTGAACCGGCCACAGGGTCGTGGGCGGCCAAGGCTCATTGATGCACGTGGGGAGCGAAGGCTGGCCCGTGTGGTCCGAGGAACTGCTCAAGAAGTTAATGCTGGTTCTGATAGACAGGTGTCAGAATACACAGAGCATCGTATCTCATCTGTTTGATCCAGCCTTCGCTCCCCACGTGCATCAATGAGCCTCGTCCCGCCCATGACCCTGTGGCCGGTTCACCACTGTTCCTTCTTTCTTTCTATCTAGAGGAACTTTAGTTTGAGATCTTTGTGGAACTTTAAATGATGCACATTATTATGTGTGTTTCAGGAACTTGGTGATCAGATGTCATTGGCCAAGAGTTTACACCTCCTGGCTGTTCTGGCCAATCAGGAGCAGCGATACGGCGAGGCTCTTGTTCTGTGTCAGCGAGCTCAGGAGATCGGAGGAGACGAGGAGTTCTGCTTCCTGCTCGTCCAGACGCTGCTGACCGCTGTGGCGGGGCTGGAAGAACAGGACGCGCATCATCAGGTGCAGAATGACTGACAGACGCTCAACTGATGGCAGTGATGTTGACCAAATTCATTTAGGGATATTAACAGATGTCTGCATCAAACTCTTATGTTTACTAAGGCGGCATTTAAGAAACATCTTATTATCAATGTAGAAAAAAGTTGTGCTGCTTCATATTTCTGTGGAAACGGTGATGCATGTTATTCCTCAGGATCCTTTGATGAATAGAAAGTTCAAAAGAACAGCGTTAATCTGAAATAGAATCTGTTGTAGCATTATGAAGGTCTTTACTAGCTTTATTTATAAATATATATAGTTTTGATATAGTATATATATATATATATATTAAATAAATATATAAAAATACAAATATAAAAATATACATATTATATATATTAATTTATTTATAAATAAATATAAATTTTATATATACATCCCATATTATATTATATTCCAGCTGCTTTAGTTCTCATTACATCAAATTAAAATAAAAGAGCATTTGAACATTTCTATACTATGCATTTCTAAACGCTTGAGTTACGTTTATGTAAATCGAAAACATTTGTTCTTGCACTCTTAGTAAGTATTCTTCAAGTCAGGTCCATAAATACTGGGACATCGACACAATTCTAATCTTTTTAGCTCTATACACCACCACAATGGATTTGATTTTAGCTTTAATTTGAGGGTTTTTACATCCAAATCAGGTGAACGGTGTAGGAATTACAACAGTTTGTATATGTGCCTCCCACTTTTTAAGGGACCAAAAGTAATGGGACAGATTAATCATAAATCAAACTTTCACTTTTTAATACTTGGTTGCAAATCCTTTGCAGTCAATTACAGCCTGAAGTCTGGAACGCATAGACGTTTCATCCCTGGTGATGCTCTGCCAGGCCTCTACTGCAACTGTCTTCAGTTCCTGCTTGTTCTTGGGGCGTTTTCCCTTCAGTCTTGTCTTCAGCAAGTGAAATGCATGCTCAATCGGATTCAGGTCAGGTGATTGACTTGGCCATCGCATAACATTCCACTCGATTCCTTTAAAAAACTCTTTGGTTGCTTTCGCAGTATGCTTCGGGTCATTGTCCACCTGCACTGTGAAGCGCCGTCCAATGAGTTCTGAAGCATTTGGCTGAATGTGAGCAGATAATATTGCCCGAAACACTTCAGAATTCATCCTGCTGCTTTTGTCAGCAGTCACATCATCAATAAATACAAGAGAACCAGTGCCATTGGCAGCCATACATGCCCACGCCATGACACTACCACCACCACGCTTCACTGATGAGGTGCTATGCTTTGGATCATGAGCAGTTCCTTTCCGTCTCCATACTCTTCTCTTCCCATCACTCTGGTACAAGTTGATCTTGGTCTCATCGGTCCATAGGATGTTGTTCCAGAACCGTGAAGGCTTCTTTAGATGTTGTTTGGCAAACTCTAATCTGGCCTTCCTGTTTTTGAGGCTCACCAATGGTTTACATCTTGTGGTGAACCCTCTGTATTCACTCTGGTGAAGTCTTCTCTTGATTGTTGACTTTGACACACATGCACCTACCTCCTGGAGAGCGTTCTTTCTTTTTAAGGATGTTCCAAACAGTTGATTTGGCCACACCTAAAGTCTTTGCTATCTCTATGATGGGTTTGTTTAGTTTTTTCAGCCTGACGATGGCTTGCTTCATTGATAGTGACAGCTCTTTCGCTCTCATGTTGAGAGTTGACAGCAACAGTTTCCAAATGCAAAGAGCACACTTGAAATGAACTCTGAACCTTTTATCTGCTCCTTGTAAATGGGATAATGAGGGAATAACACACACCTGGCCATGGAACAGCTGAGCAGCCAATTGTCCCATTACTTTTGGTCCCTTAAAAAGTGGGAGGCACATATACAAACTGTTGTAATTCCTACACCGTTCACCTGATTTGGATGTAAATACAAATTAAAGCTAAAAGTCTGCAGTTAAAGCACATCTTGTTCATTTCATTTCAAATCCATTGTGGTGGTGTATAGAGCCAAAAAGAATAGAATTGTGTTGATGTCCCAATATTTATGGACCTGACTGTATATTTCTAAGGATATTAAGAGAATAATATACCAGCAAAATGACGCTGTGTGTGCAGGTTTGTGAGATCACAGAACAGGCCAGCAGAACCATCCGAGCGGTCCTAGAGCAGAGGCAGAGCCGAGCTCCGGTCCTCCGCTTCTTCATGGCGTCGCTGGACACCAGGTGCACTTACTCACAGATGATGCTCAATGCTCCATAATCAGAGCTGACACTCACTCCTCTGTATGTGTGTGTGAAGGGGGGCAGTTTTACGGCAGCGCTTGCTGTGTCCAGCCACACCGCTCCGCTGTCTGACCGATCCGGAGGTGCAGATGCTGACCTCAGTGTGTGACACGCTCAAACACACTGCCTCTGAACTACTGCAGCTGGGATACAGGACACACGCCGCAGACGCCATGCTAGAACACGCCAACACACTGAGGTGCAACACGGGACCACACACGCTTCACTAACACTGGATTAGGGAAGGTTATATTAGTCAGTGTGAGTGAGTGTGTCTCTGAGTGTGTGTGTGTCTGAGTGTGTGTGTCTGTGTGTGTGTGTCTGTGTGTGTGTGTGTCTGTGTGTGTGTGTCTGAGTGTGTGTGTGTCTGAGTGTGTGTGTGTCTGAGT
>CM031955.1:39303539-39321039 GCA_018749465.1 Paracanthobrama guichenoti
TGTGTGTGTGTGTGTGTGTGTGTGTGTGTGTGTCTGTGTGTGTGTGTGTGTGTGTGTGTGTGTGTGTGTGTGTGTGTGTGTGTGTGTGTGTGTGTGTGTGTGTGTGTGTGTGTGTCTGTGTGTGTGTGTGTGTGTGTGTGTGTGTGTGTGTGTGTGTGTGTCTGTGTGTGTGTGTGTGTGTGTGTGTGTGTGTGTGTGTGTGTGTGTGTGTGTGTGTGTGTGTGTGTGTGTGTGTGTGTGTGTGTGTGTGTGTGTGTGTGTGTGTGTGTGTGTGTGTGTGTGTGTGTGTGTGTGTGTGTGTGTGTGTGTGTGTGTGTGTGTGTGTGTGTGTGTGTGTGTGTGTGTGTGTGTGTGTGTGTGTGTGTGTGTGTGTGTGTGTGTGTGTGTGTGTGTGTGTGTGTGTGTGTGTGTGTGTGTGTGTGTGTGTGTGTGTGTGTGTGTGTGTGTGTGTGTGTGTGTGTGTGTGTGTCTCCAGTCAACTCAGCAATCGGTCAAACACAGATGAGATGTTCAGTCTATCAGTCAGTATAACTGTCACACACTTACATCTCGAATGATTTTTTCCGTTCTTTGATATTTCAACATCAGGTGTTAAACTCTTGCACTCATAAACCGTGTATTCTCCAGACAGCGGCTGCTTCATGCAATAACAAGCAGATCTCTCTAGATGATGTTACATCATTTTTATAAACAACAGTTCAAAGGTTTGGGGTCAGGAAGATTTTTTCTTTTTGAAAGAAATTAATGTTTACTGTACTCATCAAGAACGCGTTAAACTGATCAAAAGTGACAGTAAAGATATTTATAATGTTACAAAAGATTATATTTCTAATAAATGCTGTTCTTTTGAACTTATATTTCATCAAAGAATCCTGAGAGATAAAATAATGAAGCAGCATTTCTTTCAAAAACATTAAGACGTCTTACAGACTTCAGCTTTTGAATGATAGTTTCTATTCACAGATCTGAACCTTATGAAGAAATATCCAGTTAATGTTTTATTTTTGTCTAAAATCAAAAGAACACTTGAAAAAAAAATGTTTTACTTTTATTTCATTCTGTTCTCTTTCTTTTGCTCTTCTGTGTTGACTGTAGTATCTCTGTGTGTGTGTGTGTGTGTGTGTGTGTGTGTGTGTGTGTCCTCAGGACTGGGCTGCTGTGGGACGCTCTCTGGCTCAGGAGGCTCTGACGCACCTCACAGCCGTCACTTCCCTCTCGTTGGACTGTGTGGAGACCAGGGCTCGGTCCCTCGGCATGCTGGGAAGGTGCCTGAGAATATTAGCCCAGCAGAGAGACCCGCTGTACCCATCCACACTGTGGGACGAGCCCCCCTCGGTACAGTTACACACACACTCACTGCTTAAAATTACAATATAGTTCATATTTAATGTCCAATTTTTGCATGATTTGCTTGTTTTGAGGCGATGCATTGAACTATAGATAGTTTGAAAAGAAAATGAGGTACAGTATAGATTTTCGTTCTTTTCCACCTGTTAAACTCATCATTAGATTCTGCGTTTGGGCCTAATTTGGCTCGGCTCCATTAATTCTCTTGTTGAAGACACTTTCCTCCAGACTGCCATTGATTCACGTACTCAATACGAGCTGTGCCAGCAGGACGAGGACCGGAGCGAGACAGACGATAACCAGAGCATCAAGAGCAATAATGAAGAAGAACAAGTGAAGATGACTGAAAAGAAACGATATGAAGGAAAAAGTGCAGAGCTACAGGTACACACACACATACACACACACTACACACACACACACACATACACACACTCACTCACACACACACACACACACACACACACACACACACACACTCACATATCACACTCACACACACACACACACACTCTCACATCTACACATTACACACACACACACACACACACACACACATATTACATATTTTCACACACACACACATTACATACTCTTATCTCACACACACACTACTCTTACACACACACACTACACACACACTCTACACACATCACACACACACACACACACACACACACACATACTCACACACACACACACACACACTCTCACACACACACTCTCACACTCTCTCACACACACACACATACACACACACACACACACACACACACTACACTTACACACACACACACTCATCACACACACACACACACACACACTTTTCTCACACACACACACATACACTCACTCACACACACACACTCACTCTCACACACACACTCACACACACATCACACACACACACACACACACACACTCTCTCACACACACACACTCACACACACACACACACACACACTCTCTCACACACACACACACACATTTATTGTAATGAGGGACTTTAATGACTTTATACACATAGACTTGCATAGATTCAAAGATTCTGTGCATTTTTAGAAATCAGAACTATATTCTTTAGTCTATTTATGAACCACTTGATGCTCTGAGGATTTCTCAGACTCACATCAGCAGTTCTGTCTGTACAGACGAAGTGAGAGCTCAGTGTGTCTCTGGATTGATCATGTGTTGCTGGCCATGACCTCGGCGTGTGTGTGTGTGTTGTCAGAGTGAGCGTAGGGCAGCGCAGTGGCTGTTGGCTCAGGCCTGTGGAACTCTCAGTCAGTCTTTGAGTCTGAGTCTTCTGCACGACCTTCCTCATCTGCTTCCTCACGTCTGCTCAGATCTGCTGGAGTGCCACGGCCAGTTTGACCTCAGCGCCAGCGGCCAGTACCTCGCCCTCCTGCAGGTGTGTTCACAACTCACTCACAGATATGTCATCACAAACTCAACCTCATGTCATTTAAACACAAGAAATTCACAAGTGTGTGTGTGTGTGTGTGTGTGTGTGTGTGTGTGTGTGTGTGTGTGTGTGTGTGTGTGTGTGTGAGAGAGAGAGTGTGAGAGAGTGAGTGTGAGAGAGTGAGTGTGTGAGTGAGTGTGTGAGTGTGTGAGTGTGAGTGAGTGAGGAGGAGTGAGTGAGTGGAGTGGTGAGTGAGTGAGTGAGTGAGTGAGTGTGAGTGAGTGAGTGAGTGAATGAATGAGTGTGTGTGAGTGAGTGAGTGAGTGTGAGAGTGAGTGTGAGTGAGAGTGAGTGTGAGTGTGAGTGAGTGTGAGTGAGTGTGAGTGAGTGTGAGTGAGTGTGTGTGAGTGTGAGAGAGTGAGTGAGTGAGTGAATGAGTTAGTGTGTGTGTGTGTGTGAGTGAGTGTCTGAGTGAGGAGTGAGTGAGAGTGTGAGAGAGTGAGAGTGAGAGTGTGAGTGAGTGAGAGTGTGAGTGAGAGAGTGAGTGAGTGTGTGTGTGTGTGTGTGTGTGAGAGAGTGAGTGAGTGAGAGTGAGTGAGTGAGTGAGTGAGTGAGTGAGTGAGTGAGTGAATGTGTTAGAGGTGTGAGTGTGTGTGTGTGTGAGAGAGTGAGTGAGTGAGTGAGTGTGAGAGTGAGTGTGTGTGTGAGTGTGTGAGTGAGTGAGTGAGTGAGTGAGAGTCAGTGAGTGAGTCAGTGAGTCAGTGAGTGAGTGAGTCAGTGAGTGAGTGAGTGAGTGAGTGAGTGAGTCAGTGTGAGTGAGTGAGTGAGTGAGTCAGTGAGTCAGTGAGTGAGTGAGTGAGTCTGTGAGTGAGTGAGTGTGTGAGTGTGTGAGTGTGTGAGGTGGTGAGTGGAGGAGGAGGAGTGAGGAGTGTGAGTGTGAGTGAGGAGTGGTGAGTGAGTGAGTGAGTGAGTGAGTGAGTGAGTGAGGTGAGTGAGTGTGAGTGAGTGAGTGTGTGAGTGAGTGAGAGTGAGTGAGTGAGTGAGTGAGTGGTGAGTGAGTCAGTGAGTGAGTGAGTGAGTGAGTGAGTGAGTGAGTGAGTCAGTGAGTGAGTGAGTCAGTGAGTGAGTGAGTGTGTGAGTGAGGAGTGAGTGAGGAGAGTGAGTGAGTCAGTGAGTGAGTCAGTGAGTCAGTGAGTGAGTGAGTCAGTGAGTGAGTGAGTCAGTGGTGGAGTGTGTGTGGTGAGTGTGTGAGTCAGTGAGTCAGTGAGTGAGTGAGTGAGTCTGTGAGTGAGTGAGTGTGTGAGTGTGTGAGTGTGTGAGTGTGTGAGTGGTGTGAGTGAGGTGGTGGTGAGAGTGAGTGAGTGAGTGAGTGAGTGAGTGAGTCAGTGAGTGAGTCAGTGAGTGAGTGAGTCAGTGAGTGAGTGAGTCAGTGAGTGAGTGAGTCAGTGAGTGAGTGAGTGAGTGAGTGAGTGAGTGAGTGAGTGAGTGAGTGAGTGAGTGAGTGAGTCAGTGAGTGAGTCAGTGAGTCAGTGAGTGAGTGAGTGAGTGTGAGTGAGTGTGTGAGTGACTGTAACAAATGTATTGCTCATTGTACCTGATGCATTTACTACCTTATTATAAAGTTATACTACTAAGTCTCATAGCAGAGGAACAGACCCAAAGATAACCTTCTCCTTCTTTCGAATTAGCATTTCCACATATATTCAAAACTTTTCATGCTGATGTCAGGAACAAAACATGCAGGAACTAATGTCTTGATGTGAAAAGTTTGACATGATTTAATTTACTCTTTCATTTGTGAGTGACTGTGTGTGCTTTAGTGTGTGCGGCTGCACGTGTGCATGTGATGTTCATATGTTTATTGGTATGTGCTGATGAATATTAATGAAGCGCTGTGGTGTGATCTCAGAGTGGCGTGTGCTGTGCTGACATGAGCTCCGTCCTGCTCTCGATCTGCTCCGGTGTCGGTGAGTCTCGGGTGTGTGCGCTGATGAAGCTGCGGGAGAAGCTGCTCTCTGCACAGGGTCACAGACCAGCCGGCGCGCTGACAGCAGTGAGCCGAGAGCTCGCCCGTCTCTCTAAGGTACCGCGCTGACAGCCTGATAATGATAGTGCAGTGCATTGACGCTCCGCTCGCTCTCCGCTCATATGCCTGAGAACAGTCCGTGAGCCCACTGTGCATGTCATTTCGGCCTGTGTAGTTCAAGTTTGCAATATAAAAAAAAATTACAGTAAAAAATAGCAGCTATGGCTGCCAGAGTTTTACTGTAAACGGTAGCAACACTTTTTACACTATTAAAAAAAAGCACATATTTCATTAACTGAAAAAATATTAATATACCAAATCCGTTTTTTTAATCTTTGTAATACCATTTCTGTTTTCTACTCTGTTTAATTCTATTGAATTTCACACTGCTCTGTTCTCCGTTTCTCTTTTCTATTCTGTGAAATTCTAATGTATTTTATGCTTTTGTGTGTTCCATTTCTCTTTCAGTACTGTTTAATTCTATTGCATTTTATTATAATAATCCTATTATATCTATTACATTTCTTTCACTGTATATAGGAAAGGAATTGAAGTGGAGCTGGTATGTTTTCATTCGTTATTATTTATTTCAGGTTCTGCGATATTTCCTCCTGCTATAAATCTAGTTTGTCGCTCCTTTATAGTCCTTCAGGCTGCTCATATTCATTTACGTTTATTCTTTTAGCGAATGACTTTATGATTACAAATGACGAAACTCATTCAATCAGAAGTGATTGGTCCTGAGCAGCGTTCAGACTGGGACAGAGATGGTTTGAGATCAGACAGAATGTTTCTGTGATCATCTCACCTCACGATGTGATAAGCAGCAGTTTCATATAGAGCAGCTCTTGAGGGACGTGAGCATCTAGACAGGATCAGCATTCATGCTTCATGTGTCTCATCACACTTTCAGGCCTTCAGTCACTTGACCATAAACCCAAACCACCTGAGAATTCTGGGAGAACTGCCACCCAACTTCAGGATCCTGCTGCTCCAGCACTCGGAGGACAGGTGGGAGGGATTCTGTTCTATTATGGAAATGTACATTTAGATTCATGCTTTTGGCAGATGCTTTACAAACTGTTTTAAATTAGCTTCAACCGATGATGCAAACTTCATCAAATATGAAACAAATTCAGTTCCAGCTGTAAAGCAACTCTACAGAAGACAACAGAGTCACATTTCAGATCGGTCAAACCCATGACCTTGACATTACCAGCGCCACGCTCTACGTTCTGTTCTATTCTGTTCTGCTCTTTTGTTGTTTTATTTTATTCTCTGTTCTACTCTGCTCTATTGAATTTTACACTTTCTGTTTAATTCTATGTAATTTTATGCTGCTCTGTTCTCTCATACTCTATTCTATTGTTTTATTTTTTTTGCATTTCACACTGCTCTGTTTTCAGTTCTGTTTAATTCTATTGCATTTCACACTGCTCTGTTTTCCATTTCTCTTTTCTATTCTCTTTAATTCTATGGTATTTTACAGTACATTATTCCACTCTGTCCTAATCTTTTCTGAAAGACCATTGTGGATTTTTACTGGGCTGTTGATTTTATTTTAAAGTCATTCAGAAACTTGCATCTGCTGTTCCTGTACTGGCCACTTGGCGTCTGGTGTGAGTGTTTGTGGTCAGACGGCTGCAATATATCGGTCATTCAGTGATTCTCAGTAGCAGTAAAACTCTCCTTGTGCTCTCTGACATGACTAAATCTTCTCATTCTGTCAGCTCCATCTGTGCCACACACACACACACAGAGGAGGAGCCGCTGCTGTGTGTAACTCGTGTCTGTTCTGTCATTGTGTAGTTCTGTGCTGTACGGCGCGTTCTATGAGAAGGTTAAAGCCACAGACACTCAGAAAGGAAAGAGTGTGACAGGTAACCATCCCACTCACCTTTACTTTTTTGTTTTGCACCTCTCTTAGCAGACACAGACTTAAATCATGAGTGAATCTTATGAAAACAGGTCCAAGTCACATTTCATCAGTATTCGTGTGCATTATGTTTGCATTATGACCCAGTGTGTTTTGCACAGGTTTGGTGAGGTATGAGCGCTGAGGTGTGTGTGTGTGTTTCTGTAGGTGGTCTGATCTGCTCTAGACTGGTCAAGGCCTCCGTTCAGCGATCATCTCTGCTCCAACTCCACAAACGCCTGCAGGACTTCAGACGCCTGAACGCACAGACACGCCGCACGCACGTGAGACACCGTCAACAGCACATGAGCAAATAAAATATGGAAAAATGAGCATCAAAACACTCTCTTTATAAAGGAAGGGAAAGCTGGAAAGCTGGAGGATCGTTTCAAAGCACTGCTTGAGGAAATGGAGAACTACCTGCATCCTGTTCTCTCACAGTTTGACTTTTCATGCTTTAGGTACCAAAACACACATACATGACCTCATGAAATCACGTTTGACATTGGAGTTATTGCAACATTAAATGTGCCTTCTGTTCTTTTCTGTTGCACCATTTTTAACGCCCTGTGTGAACTATATGATGGCCACTTCTTTCTCTAATTTCCTCTTCTGTCTTATCACAGTGTTCGTTCTCCGTCCATCTCCACCGCCACATCGGCCCGAGCCAAAGACAAGGAAGACAAAACGACTGATAAACCTCTGCCGGGTACGAGCCACCTACAAACACCCCGGACAGACAAAACATGTCTAGACTCCTTTCAGCTTTGATAATAATCATAAATGTTTGTTGAGCATCAAATCATCATATCAGAATGATTTGTGAAGGGTCATGTGACACTGAAGTCTGGAGTAATGATGCTGAAAATCACAGGAATAAATCACACTTTACTATATATTCACATAGAGAACAGCTGATTCACACTGGAGGAATATTACACTGATCTACTGGAGTTATGATTAAATAAATGCAGCTTTGACGAGCAGAAGAGGCTTACGACATTAGCAGACAACTTTTGACTTTGTAGCTGGATTTTACATTCCCAAGAGAAATATCTCTTCTAGCTCTTCTCCCATATATATATTCAGCTGCCGTTACTGACGCTGGCAGGAAATGTTTCTCTGCTTTTCCGCGTCAGTTTGTATTGATATGTGCACATAAGAAGATGTTTGATATGGAGATCAAACATGACATCTGAGGTGCTTTAAGGGCTGAAATATTGATCACATTCCTAGACCCGCGTCTGTGATCAAGTCCATCTTTAGCATGTCTGCTGTAAAATATGCACCAGAAAAAATCCCCACATGCAATGTAAAGCTAACACACAGACGTTAACCATCATCTAATGCTAACTTCATTTAAAGAGGACCTATTACTAGTGTGTGATGTGTTTGAGCATGACAAAGGGAGTCGGTGTTTCTGAAATCCTGAAACGCCTCCATCTCGAGTTTTCTTCCAAGCGAACACGTCACAATATTTCTCATTATAATAATTCATACGCAGAATAAAGGGGCGGGGCCTGGTTGAGTTAGTTAGTAGAGTGTTGAAACTGCTGGTTATGGTAAGGGGCAGGACATTTCCCAAACACCAATCACAACACACTGCTCCAGCCGACCAATCAGAGCACAGTGTACTTCTCAGAAGGAGGGGCTTCATAGAGACAGGAACTAAACAGAGCGTTACTGACAGACTGGGAAGAGAGGAGCCGCAACAATGAAGAATATAGGGAAATAATCAACATTCAAGCAGGAAAACCAGGCATAATAGATGCTGAATGTCTGTATGTGTGTGTTCTCCAGATCCTGGTGAGTCTCTGGTGATTCTCGCTGACCGGATGTTGTTGGAGTTTCCATTAGAAGCGTTGAGCGTCCTACAGGTGGAGGGCATCAGCTCCGTGTCTCGAGACTTCTCTCTGCAGGTTCTTCATGCTCGTCTACAGACGGATGACGCTGGTGAGTTTGTGCTGAACACCATCCATTTCTTCGGATGTTTCCACAAAAATATGAAGCGGCACAACTGTTTTCAACATTGATAATAATAACTTTTTTTGCACCGGTGCTACAGAGGTTGAACGTTTTGTCGCACAGCTCAGCACAATTGTAGCACAAGTATAAACCGTACGTTACATCTCATAAAACAACCACAAGTAGCACAGCTCGTCGCTTAAACACTGACTGATAATGTCTCGTACAGGGCACACTAAATCTAACCCTTAACAAGAAAACTTTTCAGACAAACATTTTCTTTCTTTGCCCAAAATGGCAAACTTCAGGAACATAACACTTATTGATTAAAGAAGGGGTCTAATGCTATTTCCTGCATTCTGCCTTATTCACACTGTTCAAGAGTTGATTCTCTTGATAAACATGGACAAAGCTTGTTTATCAAAAACACGAGTTGGACGTATGATGGAGTATTTCTTTGCCAAACACACTCCTTCAGGATTCACACAAGTTTCGGGAAGATTTTTTTTAAATATGGCCCTGTATGACATCATAAAGGGCGGAACTCCTTATATGGGCACCTCTCCCAGATGAGTGCACACACAGACACACACACACACACATCACCCAGAGCGAGAGCGAGAGCAAGAGCGCATCCATCACTGAGCTTCGTTCGGGTTACGGGAGCCGTCAGCGGCGCTGGCGTTGTGTTTTTAGACGAGATCAACACTGTCACTAAAGAAGTGTGTTTCTGGTGTGAGGGAAAGATCCCCTTGTTCAGCTTCCCAAATAACCCAGCGTTAAGGGAACAGTGGATGCAGTTTGTGTTCCTGGAGTTCTGTGAGTGTGTGTGTGTTTGTTCCCGGTCATGAGTGGAAACCTCAGGCGGGAGTGAAACTGCAGCAAATGTGTGTGTTTTGTTGGCAATCACCACGTAAGTGCATATAATGTGAACAACACCAATGTATAGTGCGTGTTCCCTCTTTAGCTCCGCCCACTGCACACTTTCACAAGCTCAGCTGTATCTTTTATAAATATGATAAAACTAAAGAACAGCTTTGGGATGAATTAGAGCGGAGACTGGAGCCAGGCCTTCTCGTCCAACATCAGTGCCTGACCTCACAAATGCGCTTCTAGAAGAATGGTCAAAAATTCCCATAAACACACTCCTAAACCTTGTGGAAAGCCTTCCCAGAAGAGCTGAAACTGTTAGAGCTGCAAAGGGTGGGCCGACTCCATATTAAACCCTACGGATTAAGAATGGGATGTCATTAAAGCTCATGTGCATGTAAAGACAGGCGGCACAACACTTTTGGCAATATAGTGTATGTCGCACTTTAAAACCCTGTAATCATAAAAGTTTCTTGATCATCAGATCCTCATATGAGAATGATCAGTGAAGGATCATGTGACACTGAAGACTGGAGTAATGATGATAAACTCAGCTTTGATCACAGGAATAAATCACACTTTACTATATATTCACACAGAGAACAGCTGATCTACACTGGAGGAATATTACTGGAATCCACAGATCCCATCTAGGTAATGACAAATCATGCAGCGAAACATCAATCAAACTCTATATTCATGTCAGGATGCAGTTAATCTGAATATATTTGACACATTTCATCTGATTAAATCTCACTCGCTCTAATTGATAAAAGCATAAAAGCGTGTCGTGATGAAACGGACGAACCACACCTGTAGTTTATCACAGACACAAAAGTTTTGTCAAGTTTTAGCATTTCAAAGCTTCTTTATGTCACGTGTTTTGCTAGAAGAGTGTGTTTGTGCTGCTTGTGGTGATATTTTATGAAGTGCAGTCCATCACGTTTCCAGATGCAATAGTCTACAGTACAATGGCGAGTACACATCCTGAACTGACCTTCAAATGTTCCAGGGAACCGAGTGAATAAGTGTTTGGTTTGCGCTGTAAAACATGCTGCTTTTTCCTAGTATCACCTGAGAGATTTCAGCGTCCTCAGCGGAGCGTCTAGTTCACTGTCTGCTGAACAGTCTTAAAGATGAAGCCGCTCGGGGCATCGAGAGCCAGAGGAAATCGGAATACATCCTGAGGTATTTCTGTCGGAGAGTTAATCAGTTTTCATTCACAAACCCCCGAATAAAAACCACATGCTAATAGGAAATACTCTGTCAGGATTTAACACCTCGTAATCTCTTTAAAATTCAAATGTGCCGTTGCATTTGGGACATGTTTTAAATTTTTATTTGCGTAATTAATTAATTCATTTTCAACTCGTGCTCGGCTCCTGCGTGTAAATTGACAAATTAAAAACTAAACACCCCGACACTTGAAGGCTTTCCTGAGCGCTCTTACGCATCGAGACATTTCCATACGCCGCTTACTGGATTAAGGGAAAGGGAAGGTTTAGAGGTGTGAGATGTACCGGTTTGTTTTTCCTCTCTAACTGGCAAAGCAAAGCTCAAGTGCACGGAAGTACACTTCACACACACTTATCAACGTCTGAACGTGGAATGTGTTGATTTTGACAGCAAATTTTGGTTTAGTTTGTCAGTCTTTTGACTAAAATGCCATTTTAGTTTGAGTCATATTTTAGTCACCTGAATTGTTTTGAGTGTTCGTCTAGTTTTAGTCGACTCAAATCTAATGAGTTTAGTTCAGCTGTAATGCATTAATTGAGCATGTAAGCGTTACATAACCGACTGTTACTGAACACATGACACATCTCACATTCTGACATCATCGTGTTTCTGACCGTTCAAGCGCAAAAACACACGAAAGAGCTCAATTCACTGTATATCAGCATCTGTATCGTTTTTATAATGTTGTATTTCTGTTTTAGTTAGTATATCAGGTTCAGCTAAAGCTTCACATAAGTTTAAGTTAACATTTATTTAATCTCAAGTAATGAATATGTTTTAATGGTTTTAGTGAACTATTATAACCCTGATACTTTATTGAATAATGTCAAATCCTGTTCTCAGTCTTTCCTCCTGACTGTGAATTAAATGGGAATGAGATTAAACACAGTTTATTGTGTAACCAAACGTGTACATAATGCGCGACTTTAATTATAAACCAGCTCAAATACACCGGGACTCTTATTTTGAAATGCCATACTATTGCGGTTCAGATGAGGAGATGAAATATGCATCATTACAGCTGTCTGAATCATATTACTATATAAACATGGTGCAGTAAACAGTGTGATTATTCCTCAGCATTAGTTCATAAACATGACCTGTCATAAATGTGTGTTCTTCAGTGATCGAGCCGCTCTGAAGCGCTGCCGCGTGAGCCTGGAGAAGCTCAACAGCTCCGTGTTTTCCCGCCGTTAGATCGGCACGTGTGCTCATCCGTTACACAGGACATCAGTTCTGGCGGGATCTCTTCCCTAATCGTCCCTCGTTTTTGTTCGTTGATGAAAATGACAGCAGATTTTCCTCATAGTTTTTGTCATCCAACACTGGTTTTTATATAGTTATCGTCTCATTTTCGTCAATGAAAAAAAGGTTGTTGACAAAAATTATTCATCAACGAAATTAACACTGAATGTCACAGAAACACAATCAGTAAATCAATCTGGACGAGTGTGTTTCTATCCTATGTTGCCTTGAGAAACCAGCACAAGATTGCCTGATCCTGGATGGCAAAATATGGAATTATATTTCTGATCCAGATGAAACTTTATGACCTGGCTGATGGAAACACGTCGGGAGCGTAAGGAAGAACTATAGCATTCAGGGTAGAGATGAGCCCGATAGATGTGTGTCTTCGGCTCGACGTGACCGCTGGGCCTCATGGGACACATTCATCTTCTGCTTTACTGTCTGACAGGCACACAACATCACAGACCTGTTCAGAGCGTCTCATCTGACAACATCTCTCACATTTACAGTGTCCAAACCAGAAATCGGGCTGAAAATAACCACACAAACGCAATAATCAGGCCACGGTCTACAAGTAGGTCCTCATATATGGGGCAGCGGGAGCCTCGTGGGTTGAGAAATGGGCCGAGACACACACAAGGTCGTGGATTCGATCCCAAGTGACGGCTGTTCAGGCTCGGTGCCTTTGGGCAAGGTGATTTCACACCGATTCATTGTCTGGCTCATCCGTACGGTTACAGTCGTGAAGGTCCGCTGGCACTGAACAGCACACGTCCTCCGTTCGCTCGGATATGATGCTCGTTTGTGTTTCAAAAAAAGTTTGGACATTTTTATACAGCACATATCATTTGATAAAAAGACACACTCTTATAGTTGTTATTTTATTTTATTTTTTTGTTGGAAAATAAATCATAAGTGTTTATGGTAACACTTTATTTTACAGTGACATTGTTACAAATATTACATGTAATTACTATAGTAGTAACTATATATTATGCATAATTACATGCAACTAACCCTCAACCAAACCCTAATCCTAACCCTGAAGAACATATTAATATTACTCAGTAATTCAATGTATAATTACAGTTTAACAAATAAAGGGTAACCGTGTTTGTTTTAAGGTGTATCTGCGTTAGTGTAATATAATATAGTGTAATTATAATTAACTATATGTACTTACTATAGGGTTAGTTACATGTAATTATGCATACTTTATAGTTATTGTTTCTACAGTAATGTAACAAGGACACTGTAAAATAAAAATCATAAACAAAAAAGTGGTTAGCATAAATTCAGCAAAATTAATATTAAAATAATATTTGTAGAAATGCAAATTACTCACTAAATACATTAAAAAAATTTACACTCACCTAAAGGATTATTAGGAACACCTGTTCAATTTCTCATTAATGCAATTATCTAATCAACCAATCACATGGCAGTTGCTTCAATGCATTTAGGGGTGTGGTCCTGGTCAAGACAAACTCCTGAACTCCAAACTGAATGTCAGAATGGGAAAGAAAGGTGATTTAAGCAATTTTGAGCGTGGCATGGTTGTTGGTGCCAGACGGGCCGGTCTGAGTATTTCACAATCTGCTCAGTTACTGGGATTTTCACGCACAACCATTTCTAGGGTTTACAAAGAATGGTGTGAAAAGGGAAAAACATCCAGTATGCGGCAGTCCTGTGGGAGAAAATGCCTTGTTGATGCTAGAGGTCAGAGGAGAATGGGCCGACTGATTCAAGCTGATAGAAGAGCAACTTTGACTGAAATAACCACTCGTTACAACCGAGGTATGCAGCAAAGCATTTGTGAAGCCACAACACGTACAACCTTGAGGCGGATGGGCTACAACAGCAGAAGACCCCACCGGGTACCACTCATCTCCACTACAAACAGGAAAAAGAGGCTACAATTTGCACAAGCTCACCAAAATTGGATAGTTGAAGACTGGAAAAATGTTGCCTGGTCTGATGAGTCTCGATTTCTGTTGAGACATTCAGATGGTAGAGTCAGAATTTGGGGTAAACAGAATGAGAACATGGATCCATCATGCCTTGTTACCACTGTGCAGGCTGGTGGTGGTGGTGTAATGGTGTGGGGGATGTTTTCTTGGCACACTTTAGGCCCCTTAGTGCCAATTGGGCATCGCTTTAAATGCCACGGCCTACCTGAGCATTGTTTCTGACCATGTCCATCCCTTTATGACCACCATGTACCCATTCTCTGATGGCTACTTCCAGCAGGATAATGCACCATGTCACAAAGCTCGAATCATTTCAAATTGGTTTCTTGAACATGACAATGAGTTCACTGTACTAAAATGGCCCCCACAGTCACCAGATCTCAACCCAATAGAGCATCTTTGGGATGTGGTGGAACGGAGCTTCGTGCCCTGGATGTGCATCCCACAAATCTCCATCAACTGCAAGATGCTATCCTATCAATATGGGCCAACATTTCTAAAGAATGCTTTCAGCACCTTGTTGAATCAATGCCACGTAGAATTAAGGCAGTTCTGAAGGCGAAAGGGGGTCAAACACAGTATTAGTATGTGTTCCTAATAATCCTGACAGGTGAGTGTATATTGCTTTGCATTAGTAACAATAAAAACTATGATATTATTATAGTATAATGTAATAATAAACATTTTATTATATGATTTAATTCATATCACATTTTTAATTCATTATTTTTAATTAATTTTTAACATAATTTTTTGTCATAAATAATCTGATTATCTATATATCTTATCGATCCTCATTTCCTACATAAATTATACAAGTTTAAAAACATTAAATACCATATCAAATGATATATTTAGCGCAGTTATGATGTTAAGAAGATCAGTGTATTATCTGTAAAGCTGTCACAGTAGTGATGTTTCTCAGGTGCTGAACGTCTGTGAAGAGGATTTTAATATTTCATAGGGATTCTAACGTCGACCTTTAGCATTTATCATTTTCTTTGAATAATTGTTTCACACTTCTTCAGCGCTCAGCACTAACATGCCATATGCAAATGATTGCAGTAGTATTTGTTCAGTCTGTGCTGCTGTATAATATCAGTAGTTATAATATTGGTCCACTTACGCTTCAGTGTGTTCATGCTCATAAGACATTAGCACATGGGACAGTCATTAGCATAATTTGAACATCATATTTTAGAAGTGTGTCAGGAAGATGTAGAGCCAAGCAGTGCTTATACTAAAGCTATTTGTTATCTTACACCATATTTTGCATAATACACTGAATAAATTACACCATACAATGAGGAAATTCAATATTATACTAAACGTATTCATGCGCTGAGAGCAAAGCTTATTTCCCCCATTATTTATAGCTGGCACAAGCACATTGTGCATTTGAAACACTTCTTGTCTTGTCCTTTTATGTGCTGATATATATGCATTATTATGCATTTCCCATCATCAGGGGCCAGTCATTGTTTCTTAGGGGCCAAGCACTGTCCGTTAGCGTTCCTATTATTCTTCTTCTTCATAGAACCGCTTGCGGGAAAGTTATAAAATTTGGCACACGGATAGAAGACAGTCTGAACTCAATCTCGAACTCTGTCCCTCTAGCGCCACCCACTGTCCAAAGATCTACTCACGTTTGTTAATAACTTTTGAACCGTAAGGGCTAGAAACAAAAATTTTTCCTCTGATTCTTTGGCTCAAGACAATTCGATTGCACCATGTGAGGTAATTTTCTGTCATGAAAAATCTTGAACTCCATCTAGTCCATTGCTCCGATTTTCATGAAAATTGGACCAGAATAAATTCAACGAAGAGCACGGCAAAATGGATGTGAGGCTATATCTCTGCAACGCTTTAGTGTATTCTGACCAAACTTGGTGTGTGTTGTGACAACCATGATCTAAGGCTATCTGCAAAGTTTCAGCACAGTGCCACCTAGTGGTCAGGAGATATGACATATGGACATTTTTGCGTATAACTTCTGAATGGTTTCAGAAAAATCACAGCCTTCACGAAGTTAGTCTCTTTAGATTCAGTGCAGCATCCCGAGTCAAATGATACCTAAATTTCCCATATCAGCCATTTTGAATTTTGTCACAAATTGGTCTCAATAGACTCCTTGGGTCATGCAGAGAACATAGATTCCAGTTTTGCCATAGTCAGCTGAATTTCCTGTCGGCCATTTTGATTTTCTTTAAAAACCTACTTTTTCAAACTCCTCCTAGAGCATTTGTTAGATTTTCACCAGATTCGAGTCAGATCATCTTCAGACTGTGACGATAAAATGTTATGGATTTCATGTCGATAGATGAAACCGTTTTCATATACCGCATCAACAAATTTGAGGCATGATGCCAAAATGACTCTGAGGCTGTATCTCTGCAATGCTTTGGCAGACTGACACCAAACGTTGCATGTGTTCTTGTTATTGTGATAATCCTAAGCCCCAGCAATTTTATAACAGCACCACCTAGTGGTCAAAAGTAACCATTAAAGCATATTACTAGTGACCGTATTTATGATTTTTCAGCCATTTTGCCTTAAATCATCTTTAATTGCAGTTGGTCTGATGCTCCCAGCCATGACTTATCATGCCTTCTTTGGCTGCTTGCTGCTATATTTGTTTATGTATTGTCATTCATCATCTGTAGTTGTAGTCTATGGCAGTTTTGGTCTAGAAAGCCTTATTTATTGATTTAAATATTCACTCATGGAAAATTGATGAAAATTGTTCAAATTATCAACAGCCTGATTATTGCATCGTTGCGATAGCGATACCAACTGGTCATAAACTTAAAAAGAAAAACAAACAAAAAAAACAGTTGTGCTGCATCATAAAAAGTGACATATTACAATCTTAGAACAAGATTTTTGTGTAACACTTTACAATACGGTTGCATTTGTTATCATTAGTAACTGCATTAGTTAGCATGAACTAGTATTTAGTCATTTTAGTTAATAGATTTGAATAAAATGAATGAGTAGGATCAAAGAAAGTCACATTTGAATGTGATCGTGCAAAACTGAAATTATTCAGCGTAATCTGTTTACATGACTTTTGCTGGGGGCAGATGAATGTCCTGTTGCATTAAATTCCCATTATTGAAGTACACAGTCATTGATATTAAATGTCACTGGCCTTTGCGAGTTGCTGTAAGAGTTTGGCAAGAGTTGTTTTCCACACTACACGCCAGACGTCAGACACTCATTTCCTGTTTTAATAATCTTTCTTGTTGGTGACAGTTGAAAGTGACAATAAAAAGGAGGCCAAAGGTGGCAAAGGAGTCAAGGGGAGAGGCGATCAAAGCAGAGGCATCAAAGTGGTGAGTCTCCTAAATGAGTCTGGCGGACGCTGATAGAGACGCAATATTGCTTCACACGTTTAGATGTTTCATTTCTCCATCCTTCCCTTTTAATCGGCCTCTCTCTGTCAATTATATAATGAGGACGCTGGCCATCGTTCTCTGTGCTCTTCTTCAGTTCCTCCTCCTCAGTTCATAATAAGT
>CM031955.1:39338539-39361039 GCA_018749465.1 Paracanthobrama guichenoti
GAGCAGCAACAATCACGTGATCTCTGTCTCGGAGGATGAAGTTCAGAGGGCGCTCAAGCATGTAGATGTCAGGAAAGCTGCTGGACCGTATGGTATTTCAGGTCGTGTTCTGCGGTCCTGTGCTGATCAGCTCACCGGGTTGTTTACATCTATCTTTAATGAGTCCCTCGCTACATCTGTGGTCCCCACCTCCTTCAAAAAATCCACCAGCATCCCTGTCCCTAAGAACAGTAAACCCTCTTGCCTAAATGACTATCGTCCAGTGGCTCTCACGTCTATAGTCATGAAGGTCTTTGAGAGACTCATTAAAAACACCATTTGCGCCTTCATTCCTGACACTTTGGACCCTCTTCAGTTTGCCTATCGTCCCAATAGATCGACTGAAGATGCCATCTCTCATGTCCTCCACTCCTCCCTCACTCACATCGACAGGAAAAGTGGGAACTACGTAAGGCTGCTATTTATTGACTATAGCTCAGCCTTTAACACCATAGTTCCCATCAAGCTAACCTCCAAACTCCTGGATCTCGGCCTGAATCCTTCTCTCTGCCACTGGATTGAGGACTTCCTCACTGGCAGGCCTCAGGTGGTGAGAGTAGGCCAGTCCACCTCCACCTCCATCACCCTGAGTGTGGGAGCTCCACAGGGCTGTGTCCTGAGTCCCCTGCTCTACTCTCTCTACACGCATGACTGTTTGTCCACACACAGCTCCACCTCTATCATCAAATTTGCTGATGATACTGTTGTCCTGGGCCTCATTTCCAACAACAATGAGACGGCATACTTGGACGAGGTGGAGCATCTAACATCATGGTGCCAGGACAACTGTCTCTCTCTGAATGTTGGCAAGACCAAAGAAATGATTGTGGACTTCAGGAAGAGACAGCAACGGACATACTCCCCCTCATGATCAGCGGGTCACCAGTAGAGAGAGTGAGCAGCTTCAAGTACCTGGGTGTAAACATCTCCGAGGACCTGACCTGGACTGCTCACATTCAGACACAGGTGAAAAAGCCAGGCAAAGACTGTACCACCTGCGCCAGCTGAGGAAATTCAGGGTTTCACCAGCTATCCTGAAAACTTTCTATTTAGGGGCGATAGAAAGTGTATTAACTCAGTGCATCACAGCGTGGTATGGGAACAGCACCAGTCATGACTGCAAAGCCCTGCAAAGAGTCGTGCGCTTATCCGAGCGTATCTCAGGGTCAGCTCTCCGTCTCTGCAGGACGCCTACACCAAACGCTGCAAAGGTAGAGCTACTAAGATCATCAAGGACTCTAATCACCCTGCAAACCCTCATTTCACGCTGCTGCCATCTGGTAAGCGCTTCCGAAGCCTGATGGCCAAAACTGAGAGACTCAGGAGGAGCTTCTTCCCCCAGGCCATCAGACTCCTGAACTCAGTCACTTAACATCACGTGACTTCACGTCAGGATAAACATCGATACACTGACATTGCACTGCACTTTCTGTTCTCATTGTTACTGTGTAACAACCTGTTATAAACCTGTTTGCACATTATACTCTTTATACATTTGTTAACCACATATTTATAAGTCTACAGTTTACTCACTGCACAGTCTACTTCAATTATTTTATTCCACTTCTTTATTCTTATTTTTTACTTTTTTCTTCTACTTGACTTGATTTATTTATAATTCTACAGATATATATATATATATATATAGTACTTTTTTATTCTATTTCTATTATAATTTCCTCCTTGTGTTTTTAACTGTGAATTTGCACTGTCCATGGAGCGGACCTGTTTACATTTCACTGCCGGTTGTATATTCTGTATATAACTGTGTGTGTGACAAATAAAACTCTTGAATCTCTTGAATCTTGAATCTTGAATCTTGAACTACATTTCCCAGAATCCTTTGCCCGGACTCATTATCCCTGCTCAGTTTCAGCTGTTTCTCATTTACTCTTGTTGACTCTGTCTATATAAACCTGCTTAGCTCAGTCACTGTTTGTGAAGTCTGGTGTGTGTTACACTGACCCTTGTAAAGGACAAACACATGATCCCTTCCACTCAACACCGGGATGATCCAGACCACTTGATGTGCTGCAGTTTTACTGATGCTGAACTGATTCACTTTACTTTGATATTGATGGAAATAAATGAGTTGAGGTGGAAGCCAAATGTCCAGGATTTAAGGCCGAGATCTGGAGTTTTTGTTCCACACAGATTAAAAACACAGAGATGAAGATTGAAAAGGAAAAGAGGATTTCACAGACGAGTGGAGAGGAAGCCAAGAGAACGCGAGCTGACAGGAGAACTGCAGCAGGTGAGGGCGTCCGTCCTCAAACACACACTCAACACATGTGAGAACAGAGGACAGGAACGAACTTCTGTTCCCAAAAGGGTTTATGGCGTCAGAAACATTCACAACTTTACCTTCAGTCATATCATAATAAGATGATGAAATGTATTTGACAGTGAGAAGCCAAGACACTGCAGGCAATTACATACATCTCATTATCATAGTAAGAAAAACATGCATATCTACATCTCATTATCATAAGACAACATGCATATCTACATCTCATTATCATAAGACAACAATGCATCTCATTACATCTCATTATCATAAGAAAACATGCATATCTACATCTCATTATCATAAGACAACAATGCATCTCATTACATCTCATTATCATAAGAAAACATGCATATCTACATCTCATTATCATAAGACAACAATGCATCTCATTACATCTCATTATCATAAGAAAACATGCATATCTACATCTCATTATCATAAGACAACATGCATATCTACATCTCATTATCATAAGACAACATGCATCTCATTACATCTCATTATCATAAGAAAACATGCATATCTACATCTCATTATCATAAGAAAACATGCATATCTACATCTCATTATCATAAGACAACATGCATCTCATTACATCTCATTATCATAAGAAAACATGCATATCCACATCTCATTATCATAAGACAACATGCATCTCATTACATCTCATTATCATAAGAAAACATGCATATCTACATCTCATTATCATAAGACAACATGCATATCTACATCTCATTATCATAAGACAACAATGCATCTCATTACATCTCATTATCATAAGACAACATGCATATCTACATCTCATTATCATAAGACAACAATGCATCTCATTACATCTCATTATCATAAGAAAACATGCATATCTACATCTCATTATCATAAGACAACATGCATCTCATTACATCTCATTATCACACCTTATGTATATCATACATCTCATTATCATATAATAATAATTATAATAAGAATTAACTAATTTGTCTTAGTTTTAGAATTTAATATTTAGTACATTTTTAATATTTTAAATCAGTATTTATTTTATAAATTTTGTTTTAATTTTATTCAAAATTAGTAATTTTGTTGTTTGATATTTTAAAAAGTATATGTAGTTTTTATTCATTTTTTCATAAAATGAAAATGTATTCTTTTTTTATATTCCATTTTTAGTTAGTTTTTTAGTACATCAAGTTTCTCTAAATTAAAATGATAAATGTTGCTTTGGCAACTAAAATAAAAAAGTTTTATATATTATTTCAATTAACCGAAAATGTCGTTTTTGTGGTTTTAGTTTCTGTTTTGCTTCAGTTAACGATAATAACCCTGATTTATATTATATTTTATTCTTAAAAACATGGTAAAAAATCTGCTTTCTGGAGCGATAAACGGAGAAATCCCTTCTTTAATAACCTCTAATATGTCAACAAAATCAATCAGGAATTATGAACCTGGCTTTATCCAGTGTTGAGATTTCTGCTCTTGTATGCAAATGAGTGCATATTTAATTATAACATCTCAGAGAACTTGTAATACAATGCACTTTGATTAGTCAGCTGTGGGGGGAGAATGGTGATGTGTATTAAACCTTTTAAAGTGTAATTTTTACCCTATTCACCCGTGGCATTTTTGAAGTAACTGCATAGTAAAATGAAACTTTCTTTAGCCCTTCCTGTGTGTAATGCACGAAATCGTTCCTCTGTCTGACCCTGTGGCGTTCTCTAAAGCCTCGTTTCCTCGTGCCACTGCAGGGCTTTTAATTATTGCTCTTAACGGCCAATCACAGTCCATCGACTCGTGTCTGATTTATCCCAGAAACCCCTCCTCTCCTATGATGATGACGGGCTGTTGTCGGAAACGGGCGCTGTTTTGCGGCCCTCATGGGACGCTGAGAAGCAGCACTTGCCAATTGTTAGAAAGCGGTTATCAGTCATTGCTTATTTTGCTGAACTGTTGACATGGACTGCATAAATTGGTCAAATTGAGATGCTGTTTTTGCAGCAGATGCATCAGCATGTGACAGACGGCCATTCGGCTTATGAAATATTAGTACTGTCAGTCTGTCCCACGGACTAGTTAACTAGAACAGAATCAGTATGGATCCTTGAGTATTTGCGTCTTCAGGTGCACTCTTCCTCTCCTCCTGCATGTCATCCCAGCTGCTGTATCAGAGTGTTAGTGAAGTTTCTGCAGCGCTGCATCCATCCGAGCAGAACGCTGTGTGTTCCCGCAGTAACAATGTGAGCGGATTACTGATCTCCTGATAGCCTTAATGTCTTTTGGATTGTGCTTGCCAACTGAGCAGAGAGGGACATGATAATGTGAATGTTTTCCAGTCAGAAACCAAAGTGCCAAATCCCTTGGACTTATCAGAGGCCGGGAAGCCGCTGTGGAAATTGTTTACAGACTCGTGGGCAAGACTCTGCCAAGACTGCTCAACCTTCCCTTTCATAGTCAGTGAAGAAGCATAATGGTGTTTGGGCATGTTGATGGTCTGGTGATCACAGGAGAGCAAGCTTATTCAAACTTTCTTAAATCCTCCTCTGATTTATGCCAGTGTCAGGGTCGCATTATAAACATTTCCACTTTGTGACGTGGGATAAGTCCGTATTCTCTTAAGAGTTTTCATACCTGTCCAAATCCCACAGCAATGCGGCAAACCTAGATCAGAACCAGTCGTGTTGTCTGATCTATAAACACGTAACCTGGACATGTAGACCGCTTCATTGATCACTGCTTGATGGGAACGTCATCTAGTTTTGGCACGTTGCAACGCCGCGCTCCCTCCCAGTGCAGATTACTTTTCATGTTTTTATGCATCTGAATTTACTGTAAATATTGTATATGGAATGGCTGCTTATTTTGATAAAACATTATGCTAGAAATTACTCATGAAATTAGATCATAGAAAAGAAAGCATCTGGTGGCTAGGGTGTTCTGTATGGATGCTAGGGTGTTGCTAAGGTGTTCTATGTGGTTGCTAGTGTATTTTGTGTGGTTACTAGGTGTTGCTAAGGTGTTCTGTGTGGTTGCCAGGGAGTTGCTAGGATGTTCCGTGTGGCTAGGGTGTAGGGGCGCGCGGGTTAGTTGTAACACGCATGGTTTAACACTTTCCACACATGCCAGGATGACGAAACTGTGTGGGTTTGGGTTTGGGTTTACTAGTTGCCATACCAACATTATTATTAAATTGCGGCAAAATTAAAAAATATTTGGAAGATATTACTGAACATTTAATTAACCATAGCAAAAGCACATTTCTTTCTTAAATTTATTTTTCATCGCTGTTTTTTGTGCTTATTTAAAATAAAACAAATCTGATATTATTGTAATCTTATATCTGTTATTTTAGTTCGTCTTGGATATTTTTTAGATTATATCAGATGACATTTGAAGCTGTCATTTGGTGATGTTATAAAGCACCCCACCTATGGGGCATGTTGTCACCTTTCACTTCCACTCTTTCGGGCTAAATCAAGAAGAAAGTAAACGCTGTATAACGTTACCCCTTTTTGGCTTAAGTTATATATCAGAGTAGGGATGGCAAGGTTGTATAATAACTTGGGTATAGATTTAAAAAAAAAAAAAAAAACTAGTCTGCTTTGGTTTACCCAACTATATTCCTGAAGAATCAGACCCAAGAGTTATACTTGTATTGTATTCACCAACCCCACATCTCAAACGGTTACATTATACAAAAAATACAAAACTAAACATAATAAACAAAGTAGCAAACATCTGATACATCAGTTCAGCGTTTGGGGAATCTGGACTGGAAAAGAGAAACTTAGCTGATGGTGAAGCTGACAAGGTTCGGTAATGGATGAAATGTCTTTGCAAAAGTCAGCACCTTTGGCAAACCCAGTTCACTTAGTGATAATCCCAGTGTTGAAGAGAGGCAAAAAGTCCTCCTCTCTTCCACAAGTGCAATCCAAACCCTTTTTGTGCTCACATTAAACGTCCAAGTTTCATGATCCCAGCAACAAAGCACAAAGCAGAAAGTTAGCTGAAGCAAACCTTATGCATATACTTTCACCCATGAAAGAAAGCATGGGAATAAAAGGTCCATCTAAACAGGTCACAATTAGCATGAATGGCTATACATTATCATAGTTCTACATACATGCTCTGATTTTGGTAATATTTTGTTTAAAATAAAAATATTTGATTGACCAAAAGGAAACCCATTCCTCAATCACAGGACCTTATAAAGTCAAAAGGAGCAGCCCAAGAAAGCCATAAGCCTTTATCACAGAGGAAATGAAAACCGGAAGTGCGCGTGGAAGTAGTGTGGCGGCTCTTCCGGTTATGCATGTTTTCGCTGTGCTATTAACACCTAACGTTAGTTGAACAAACGTCACTTAAAATAAGCATCCGGAGGATGGTTTCAAAATCCGGACATTTTCAGAGACAGGAGAAGAAATAAACTGATAATTACTGTGTACAGGATTTTCCAAACTCAAAGGAATTTGTAGTTTTTAATCCAACATAAACCCAGGCTCGTAATCCTGCGTGATGGTTTCACCTCACGGTGTCCGTGCTCGTCTACAGTGTGTGAATAACATCTGAATGAACACATTCCCTCATTTGTATTAAATATTTTAGTCATTATTCTGTCGTTTTTCAGTGACAGTCATTTCACTGTATATGTAATTCACACAACATTTATGCCAGTCGCGCTGTTAACGCATTACTGTTTAAGATTAATTAAATGTTTAACATCGTTACATTTCTTTAAGGCAGTTACCGCGCATTCATTCATCTTTTAATACTGCTCTCACGAAAATTAACCATGATTTTAAAAAAAAACATGATATTTGTTGTAAAACTAATGCAAATGGTATTCAATCCACGAAAAAAAAAAAAAAAAAAAACGTGGTTACTACATTTTTACTATAATAAAACCGTGGTTAATTTTCGTAATGTAAATTCAACAGGTATGAAATATGATCAGTAAGAGAAACGCTGTTAATGAGGAGACTGCGGCAGGTTAGAAATATGTTTATTATTCAGAGAGTGCACATTTGTAAGGGAACGTTTCAGCAGGTTAAAGATATGAGATGTAAACATCCTCAGATTGGAAATGCTTAGGCCTACACACAAACATACTCCAGTGGGATATTTCAAAAGAAGGACCTTCATCCCACCATTTTAGTCTCACCCATGCTTTCCTCAAATTTTTTTTTTTGTGTCAGGAAATGGTAAAATCTGAGGTAAGGCTGTCATGTTTAGTATTAGAGCACCAGATCGCTGCAGTAACGCCGGCGAGAAGATTCAGACATGAGATTTGATTGCGTTACAATGGGACCGGAAGTAGCGGTACACCACTTACCGGAAACAGGAAGTGTGATAAAGGTCTATTGCTTCCTCTATCCACATGCTTGCCTACTACTTCAGGTATAGTACCTGGCTAAATACTCATCTATGAAGACCTAATGGTGTGGAAAAATATTACTGCTAAGGTAACAGCTGTTACAACTGTATTAATGAAACAAAACCACAGAATTGTACTAGACATGTGAAATTAATGTAGGAAAAAAAAAATACTCTGAACCCCAAGTGGATTTTCACAAACTGAGAAAGTCAAAAAACGTTGTGCCCCTCTCTCCTCTGTGTGTTGCGGTTTGTTGCTAGAGTCTTCTGTATGGTTACTAGGGTGCTGCTAAGGTTTTCTATGTGGTTGCTAAAGTGTTGCTAGGTTGTTCTGTGTTGTTTCCAGGGTGTTGCTATGTTGTATGTGTGGTTGCTGTTTGAGTGTTCACTCGTTACAACCGAGGTAGAGAGTGAGCAGCTTCAAGCAGCTTCAGTACCTGGGAGTAAACATCTCCGAGGACCTGACCTGGACTGCTCACATTCAGACACAGGTGAAAAAAGCCAGGCAAAGACTGTACCACCTGCGCCAGCTGAGGAAATTCAGGGTTTCACCAGCTATCCTGAAAACTTTCTATTTAGGGGCGATAGAAAGTGTTTTAACTCAGTGCATCACAGCGTGGTATGGGAACAGCACCAGTCATGACTGCAAAGCCCTGCAAAGAGTCGTGCGCTTATCCGAGCGTATCTCAGGGTCAGCTCTCCCGTCTCTGCAGGACGCCTACACCAAACGCTGCAAAGGTAGAGCTACCAAGATCATCAAGGACTCTAATCACCCTGAAACCCTCATTTCACGCTGCTGCCATCTGGTAGCGCTTCCGAAGCCTGATGGCCAAAACTGAGAGACTCAGGAGGAGCTTCTTCCCCAGGCCATCAGACTCCTGAACTCAGTCACTTAACATCACGTGACTTCACGCCAGGATAAACATCGATACACTGACATTGCACTGCACTTTCTGTTCTCGTTGTTACTGTGTAACAACCTGTCATAAACCTGTTTGCACATTATACTCTTTATACATTTGTTAACCACATATTTATAAGTCTACAGTTTACTCACTGCAAAGTCTACTTCAATTATTTTATTCCACTTTATCCTTATTTGTTACCTTTTTTTTCTCTTGACTTGATTATTTATAATTCTACAGATATAGACATATATATATATATATATATATATATAGATAGTACTTTTTTTATATCCTATTTCTATTATAATTTCTTCCTTGTGTTTTTAACTGTGAATTTGCACTGTCCATGGAGCGGACCTGTTTACATTTCACTGCCGGTTGTATATTCTGTATATAACTGTGTATGTGACAAATAAAACTCTTGAATCTCTTGAGGTATGCAGCAAAGCATTTGTGAAGCCACAACACGCACAACCTTGAGGCGGATGGGCTACAACAGCAGAAGACCCCACCGGGTACCACTCATCTCCACTACAAATAGGAAAAAGAGGCTACAATTTGCACGAGCTCACCAAAATTGGACAGTTGAAGACTGGAAAAATGTTGCCTGGTCTGATGAGTCTTGATTTCTGTTGAGACATTCAGATGGTAGAGTCAGAATTTGGCGTAAACAGAATGAGAACATGGATCCATCATGCCTTGTTACCACTGTGCAGGCTGGTGGTGGTGGTGTAATGGTGTGGGGGATGTTTTCTTGGCACACTTTAGGCCCCTTAGTGCCAATTGGGCATGGTTTAAATGCCACGGCCTACCTGAGCATTGTTTCTGACCATGTCCATCCCTTTATGACCACCATGTACCCATTCTCTGATGGCTACTTCCAGCAGGATAATGCACCATGTCACAAAGCTGGAATCATTTCAAATTGGTTTCTTGAACATGACAATGAGTTCACTGTACTAAAATGGCCCCCACAGTCACCAGATCTCAACCCAATAGAGCATCTTTGGGATGTGGTGGAACGGGAGCTTCGTGCCCTGGATGTGCATCCCACAAATCTCCATCAACTGCAAGATGCTATCCTATCAATATGGGCCAACATTTCTAAAGAATGCTTTCAGCACCTTGTTGAATCAATGCCACGTAGAATTAAGGCAGTTCTGAAGGCGAAAGGGGTCAAACACAGTATTAGTATGGTGTTCCTAATAATCCTGACAGGTGAGTGTATGTGTAGTTGCTGTTTGAGTGTTCTGAAGACCAATGGATGCTAAGGTGTTCTGTGTGGTTGCCAGGGTGTTGCTAGGATGTATGTGTGATTGCTGTTAGTTGAGTGTTCTGTAGACCTGTTGATGCTAGGGTATTGCTATGGTGTTCTGTGTGGTTATGTTGTATGTCTCGTTCAATGCGTGTCTGTGATATTTTCACCTCTCATCTTCATCCATCTGGTCAACAGGACACTCAGTGCTGTAATGGTCTCTAACGCTCAACTCCGTCGACACATTGTGACCCTGAGAAGAGAAAAGGAAAAGTTCTCACAAAGACGGCAAAGTGGAGAAGGTGGAACCACTCGACATCCTCCGCATGAGTCATCACTTCCTGTATTCAATCAGACTAATCAGGAGCCAGAGAAAGACTCAAAAGATCTTATGGCTACAATTAATTATAACGTTTAAGTAGAAATGGTGAAATAATGAAGGCACTTCAGGAGCAGAGCAGAAGTGCTCATTACAATCTGAGCTACTGTATGATGCATGTCCAAAAACATAATACCACACACATGGCACAGCGCTCAGACTTTAGCGGTCTCTGGTGTTTGTATTAATGAAACTGAGAAGCGACGGGTTCTCAGAGTGTTCGGGTTCTGTTCCGCTGGGAATTTGTACAACCACAATTTTCCCAGATCACAGGGATCAGAGTCAGAATCCGGAAATCACATGATCGGTAAGAGGCTGTTTTGTGTGTCACATTGAAGTGTAAAAGCTCTTGTTCCGTGTGTCATGATGCAGAACCTTCTGAAGTGGAGGAATAAATCGGACAGACTTCAGGCCATTAAAGGAATGTTCCGGGTTTAATCCCAGTTAAACTCTTTCTTTCAACAGCGTGTGAGACATCAAGGCAGGGTTATTATCGTCAACTAAAACTAAACACATCACCTTTTTTTAGTTATTTAAATATTTCTAAATAGTAAAAAAATACTAAACCCAAATGATAAAATAAAATGTGATTTTGAAATGTATTTTCTCAACATTACTAGTTGCCAACGCAACATTTCTTATTTTTGTTTAGTTTTATTTAACATACTAAAATAATTAAAACTACATAACCATAAAGAATTTTAACTATTTGAAATAAAATGAACATTAAAATAAGCAGCTATCTGAAATAAAATATTTTTTATTTAATATTTTACTTTTGTTAAAGATGAAGTACTAAAAAAGCTAAAACGAAATAAAATTAAAATTATTAAATTATATAGACTTATTAATATTTTCTTGAGTGTTCCTGTTAAAAGTCCAGTTACTGTATGGCACACTGTCTCTGTTTTGCTCATCCTTTCCTTGCGTTCATCCTGTCTGTCTCTCAGGGAAGAGGCTCGGTGCGGTCAGAGCGGCAGAGGACGAGTGCCATGATGCAGAGCTGCAGGAGTTACTGAGAGAACTGGGTCACGCAGAGACACGCCAGAGTCTATACAGGAGAAGAATAAAGCCAGACAGACGGATGTCAATGCCTTGCTCACTGCTGAGAGGCGAAGTGTGCACACACACACACACACACACTCCTGAAGGTGTGCTGTGGTATCTGGCACCAAGATGTTAGCAGCAGATCCTTTAAGTCCTGTAAGTTGTGAGGTGGGGCCTCCATGGATTGGACTTGTTTGGTCTGCAACAATGCTTAGGTAGGTGGTACGTGTCAAAGTAACGTCCACATGGATGGCAGGACCCAAGGTTTCCCAGCAGAACATTGCCCAAAGCATCACACTGCCTCCGCCGGGTCGCCTTCTTCCCATAGTGCATCCTGGTGCCATGTGTTCCCCAGGGAAGCCACCTGACTGGTCGGCGGCTATGCCGCCCCATACGCAACAAACTGAGATGCTCTGTGTATTCTGACACCTTTCTATCAGAACCAGCATTAACTTCTTGAGCAGTTTGAGCTCCAGTAGCTCGTCTGTTTGATCGGACCACACGGGCCAGCCTTCGCTCCCCACGTGCATCAATGAGCCTTGGCCGCCCATGACCCTGTGTCCGGTTCTCCACTGTTCCTTCCTTGGAGCACTTTTGATAGATCCTGACCACTGCAGACCGGGAACACCCCACAAGAGCTGCAGTTCTGGAGATGCTCTGACCCAGTCGTCTAGCCATCACAATCTGGCCCTTGTCAAACTCGCTCAAATCCTTACGCTTGCCCATTTTTCCTGCTTCTAACACATCAACTTTGAGGACAAAATGTTCACTTGCTGCCTAATATATCCCACCCACTAACAGGAGCCGTGAGGAAGAGATCATCAGTGTTATTCACTTCACCTGCCGTGTGTGTGTGTGTGTGTGTGTGTGTGTGTGTGTGTGTGTGTGTGTGTGTGTGTGTGAGAGGAGTCCCTTGAGAGAGAAGTGCATGCTGGTCACCAGATGAGACTGAATGAATGTGAAGCTGCAATCAGAGCCAAACATCTCCATCCTCTGCAGTCAGAGCTCCCGAAGCCTGTGGGGATCATGATGGGAATCATCGGACCATATCCATGTTCATTATGTCAGAACTCTCCAGTCCTTTTTTTTTTTTTAGTCGTGTATGTCTGTGTGTTTGTGTTTTGTAGTGTCCATTCCAAGCACATTGTCCTGCAGTGTTTGTGTAGGCTTTCACTCACACGATCCGTCCATCCGTAAAAAGACCAGCTCTATCCTGTCTCAGACAGATGCGTACACACACAACTTCTCTGACTATCAGAGTGTCGTATAACATCATCACACGGATCCGTCTGCAAAACCACTGGGAAATACGGCTCTCCTCCATCTACCAGAAACTCAAGCTCAAAGATAATTGGGGAAAAACAGGAAGGCAGATCCGTACAGCCACTCCGGCTCCGGTGCTTGTGCTGTTTCATGAATGGTTACAGATGGACGGTGAGCGAGGGCTGGCAGCAGCTCTGCGGCTCAGGGACAGGCACTGGACGCGTGCTGTGGTGTTAGCTGAGCTCGCATCAGGGTTTGCCCAGGGTTTGCCCAGGGTTTGCCCAGGGTTTGCCCAGGGTTTGCCCAGGGTTTGCCCAGGGTTTGCCCAGGGTTTTTCTGGATATCACTTTCACACAATCGAGGGAAAAGATGTGTGCTCTCTAGACCAGAGGTTTTAAAATTAATAAAAAAATGTGAATAAAACAGATAAAAATATGTAAACAAATGGTTTGAATTATTTATTTTAATATAAAGTAATTGCATACAAATTAGAATAAATAAACCAATGATTAATTACATAATCAGATTAAAATAAATCTTTTTTTGTGCTTATTTTATCTATTTTCTTCATTTATTATTGTTATTTAATTTATTTAAAAATCAGATTAAAATAAAATCATTAGGTAAATGCATAAAATTTGATTAATGTCAACTAACTAATGATTAAATAAATTGATTTAAAATAAATAAAACTAACTGAATAACTTAAATTTAAAAAATGAAAATATATAACAATTATATTAAAATAAAGTCACTTTAGTATTTGGTTAAAGATTAAAATAAGTAAACATGATTAAATAAAACAAAATATTAAATGATGAAAACATTATACATTTATGTATTTAATAAAAAGTAAATGCATAAAAATTAGAAAAATATAAATTTGATTTAAATAATCAGATTTAAAAATGTAAACTAATAATTAAATTAAAATAGATTATTAATATATTAATAGATTTAAAATAAATACAATAAAAATGAATAAAGTAAATTATATAAGAATTTTAATGAAGTAAATGCATAAAATTACATTAAGTAAATAAGTATTAAATAAAAATATGATTAAAATGTATAACTAAATAAAAATATTAAGTAAATACAAATTAGATATGTTAAAAGAAGTAAACAAATCGTTAAATACAAAAAAATATTAAAACAAGGCAACTAATAACTAAATAACAATTAGATTATTTAAATGTGTATTTATTTTAAAATGAATAAAAATTGTTAAATACATAAAATTTAATTAAAATAAGTCAACTAATGATCAAATCAATCAGATTACTACTCCTGACATCTTTACTTTTATGGTGCTGTAACTTCAGCGGAAGCTCCTGATCTGCTGTGTGTTGCTCGTGAAGTTGCTGATTCAGCTCGTATTATTGACAGCCTATTATAAGACCTGCATACATACGGGATGTTTATCAAATATTTTTATTTATACAACCAACTAAAGAAGATGACCCAAAAACACCGTCCGTCATGGTAATAAAGCGTGACATCTGATGCGTAATAGAGCAAAACATAAAATCAACACGCTTAGATATTTTCACATAACGCAGCATTTCTCCAAGGACACTGAAAATAAATCCCTCTTTTCTTTGAGCTTCATTCATATATACACACACAAACATGCATACATATGTACAAACCCGATTCCAAAAGAGTTGGGACAATATTGTGAATAAAAACAGAACGCAATGATGTGGAAGTTTCAGATTTCAATATTTTATTCAGAATACAACATAGATGACATATCAAATGTTTAAACTGAGAAAATGTATCATTTTAAGGGAAAAATAAGTTGATTTTAAATTTCATGGCATCAACACATCTCAAAAAAGTTGGGACAAGGCCATGCATTAGGCCTTAAGGCTCATAATATTATACAGTGAGAATACGGAGGGGGAAGAAACAGCTCAGGTTTATGATCATATAGAGGCCGTAGAATGTTGTGTCACATATGATAGCGTAGCTTTATACTCTTGACCAGCAGCAGATTTACTTCAGCACGTGGTCTGTAGTGGCGTCAGTGCTGGGTTCCTGTGAGGAGGAGCTGTGAAGGTGATCTGCTGGGTGTCGTTCAGGTCGCAGTGGCCATGAGCTGATGATAGATCAGATGTGACACATTGAGGACGCCGCATGTCTCCAGAGACTCTCGGTGGGACGCATCGGTTTATTTTCCTCTTTCTGTCCGGCGTCTAAAACTCCTCCATGAGCGCTGCAGGCCGGACGGGGAATTTTAAAGAAGTGTTTGCTATGAATGTGAATTATTGTGGTGGACACGTGGGAACAATGAACTGAATTGATCTGAATAACGATACTATTCCCTTCTTTAGAGCTGCATTATGAGCTGAATCAAATTTGTTTCATAATTGATTATCTTTGCAACATTGATACTGTTAGAAAACACTTTTTTTCGATAGTGACTGTGCAATGTCAACCTTTATTAGTAGACTGTCTGCTTAATATCTGCAAACGCTTTATTTTGAGGCTCTTCTACAGACGTTCTACTGACTGACTTTGCGACTGCATGTCAACTTATTTTACTAACCTTAACCTGACAGTCTACTAATACTCTCATGGGAGTTAGCTGACATGCTGCTGCAAAGTTATTCGGTAGGATAATGTCTAAAGTGAACTATCCAAATAAAGTGTAACCTTGAACTAAATTAAATCAAACTGAACTGGTCTGAATAATGACTCTTTTGTAGAACTGCTTTACAACTGAAATTGAATTTGTTTCATAACTGATGAACTTTGCATTATTCAACTAAATTGAATCAACATTGAACAAAATTGAATCAACACTGAACTGAACTGAATCAACATTGAACTGAATCAGCATTGAACTGAACTGAATCAACATTGAACTGAACAATCAACATTTAACTGAACTGAATTTGATCTGAACTGAATCAACATTGAACTGAACAGAATTTGAACTGAACTGAATCAACATTGAACTGAACTGAATTTGAACTGAACTGAATCAACATTGAACTAAATTTAATCAACACTGAACTGAATTGAATCAACAGTGAACTGAACTGAATCAATATTGAACGTAATTGAATTAACATTGAACTGAACTGAATCAACATTGAACTGAATCAACATTGAACTGAACAATCAACATTGAACTGAACTGAATTTGAGCTGAACTGAAACATTGAACTGAATCAACACTGAACTAAATTGAATCAACATTGAACTGAACTGAATCAACACTGAACTGAATTGAATCAACATTGAACTGAATCAGCATTGAACTTAACTGAATCAGCATTGAACTGAACTGAATCAACATTGAACTGAACTGAATCAACACTGAACTGAACTGAATCAACATTGAATTGAACTGAATCGACATTGAACTAAATTGAATCAACATTGAACTGAACAATCAACATTGAACTGAACTGAATTTGAGCTGAACTGAATCAACATTGAACTAAATTTGAACTAAATTGAATCAACATTGAACTGAACTGAATCAACATTGAACGGAATTGAATCAACATTGAACTGAACTGAATTTGAGCTGAACTGAATCAACATTGAACTGAACTAAATCAACACTGAACTGAACTGAATCAACATTGAACTGCTAATGGTTCCAATATAACATTGAACTGAACTGAATCGACATTGAACTAAATTGAATCAACATTGAACTGAACAATCAATATTGAACTGAACTGAATTTGAGCTGAATCAACATTGAACTAAATTTAATCAACACTGAACTGAACTGAACCAACATTGAATTAAATTTAATCAACATTGAACTGAACTGAATCGACATTGAACTAAACTGAATCAACATTGAACAATCAACATTGAACTGAACTAAATTTGAGCTGAACTGAATCAACATTGAACTGAATCAACACTGAACTAAATTTAATCAACATTGAACTGAACTAAATCAACATTGAACTGAACTGAATCAACATTGAACTGAACTGAATTTGAACTGAACTGAATCAACATTGAACTGAACTGAATCAACACTAAACTGAATCAACACTGAACTGAATAAAAATTTAGTTTGTTGAATCAATATTGAAAAAATTATTATAATAAAATATAGTTAAGTAGGTACAGTATAAACACACACACACACACACACACACACACACACACACACACACACACACACACACACACACACGCCCTCTCTCTTTCTCACAGACACACTCACACGCACTCACAGCGGATCTTTTGGTCCAGTGTGATATACACACACACACACACACACACACACACACTCATTGTAAGTGGAACATGTTGATTAGCGCAGACATATCCAAACACACAGGTCTTCTTTAATCCTCTGCTGTACCTCATTAAACTAAACACGCAGCCTCGATCCATCTGAGGATCCGCATTCCTCATAATCCTCCGGCATTAATATAAACAGGTCCTGATGGAGAAGAGCGTGTGATTAAGATGATTTAGATCAGCATCACCCGGGCTGTTAAACACACTCATGATCAGTGTGAACGTCTCCTAATGGCTCCAATATTGTTTCCAGCTCAAATTAATCCCGTCCTGAAGTACCGGAACCTTTAGTCATTAGATGTTTGTGTCTAATAAGTGTCTTTCTCCCTGTAGGAGAGCATGTGGATGTCAGTCTCGGAGCAGAACAGGCGGCTGGAGGAGACGAGACATGGGGAAGGTGCAGAACAGAGAGACTGATGATCAGAGCCAGAAAGGTTCAGTGAAGTTCTGTATAGAACTCCAGGGTTCCTATATAAGGAGAAGTGTCTTAAATAATCACATAATGCTCTTGAGTTTTCTAGTGATAAAGGACGTTTAACTCATAAATTCTAAATTCTAAATGTAAAATGTAAATGTAAATGTAAAATGTAAAATTAAAAATTAAGCAAAACAAAATGAGTTAATCCATAAAAGGATCCCATGAGGGAAAAGGTTCTATATATGAAGTGACTGGTGGAACTTCTCTTCTCAGAGAGACACTTTTGTCATGTTAGTCACTTTACAATAATTAAATGCAATTTGCATGCATGTAATATGTTTTTCAAATGTCAAAATATCAGATATTATGTATCATAGTGTTTCTTTCTCCACAAGATTCTGTAAGGAAAGAGTCTGATGTAAGTGAATCAATATTGAACAAAATTGAATCAACATTGAACAAAATTGAATTAACACTGAACAATTGAATCAACACTGAATTAAATTGAATCAACACTGTACTAAATTGAATCAACATTGAACTAAATTGAATCAACACTGAACTAATTTGAATCAACATTGAACAAAATTAAATCAACATTGAACAAAAATTGAATCAACATTGAACAAAATTGAATCAACATTGAACAAAATTGAATCAACTTTGAACTAAATTGAATCAACATTGAACTAAATTGAATCAACAATGAACTAAATTAAATCAACATTGAACAAAATTAAATCAACATTGAACAAAATTGAATCAACATTGAACAAAAATTAAATCAACATTGAACAAAATTGAATCAACACTGACCAATTGAATCAACACTGAACTAAATTGAATCAATACGGAACTAAATTGAATCAACATTGAACAAAATTAAATTAACATTGAACAACTGAATCAACATTGAACAATTGAATCAACATTGAACAACTGAATCAACACTGAACTAAATTGAATCAACATTGAACTAAATTGAATCAACACTGAACAAAATTGAATCAACAAAATTGAATGAATATTGAACTAAATTGAATGAACATTGAACTAAATTGAATCAACATTGAACAAAATTGAATCAACACTGAACAACTGAATCAACACTGAACTAAATTGAATCAACACTGACCAATTGAATCAACACTGAACTAAATTGAATCAACACTGAACTAAATTGAATCAACACTGAACTAAATTGAATCAACATTGAAAAAATTAAATCAACATTGAACAAAATTGAATCAACACTAAACTAAATTGAATCAACACTGAACTAAATTGAATCAACACAACTAAATTGAATCAACACTGAACAAAAATTAAATCAACATTGAACAAAATTAAATCAACATTGAACAAAATTGAATCAGCAATGAACTAAATTGAATCAGCAATGAACTAAATTGAATCAACAATGAACTAAATTGAATCAACATTGAACAAAATTGAATCAACATTGAACAACTGAATCAACATTGAACAATTTAATCAACACTAAACTAAACTGAATCAACACTGAACTAAATTGAATCAACATTGAACAGCTGAATCAACACTGAACTAAATTGAATCAATATTGAACTAAATTGAATCAACATTGAACTAAATTGAATCAACATTGAGTTAAATTGAATCAACAATGAACTAAATTGAATCAACATTGAACTAAATTGAATCAACATTGAACTAAATTGAATCAACACTGAACTAAATTGAATCAACACTGAACTAAATTGAATCAACACTGAACTAAATTGAATCAACATTGAACTAAATTGAATCAGCAATGAACTAAATTGAAGCAACAATGAACTAAATTGAATCAACATTGAACAACTGAATCAACATTGAACAATTTAATCAACACTAAACTAAACTGAATCAACACTGAACTAAATTGAATCAACATTGAACAGCTGAATCAACACTGAACTAAATTGAATCAATATTGAACTAAATTGAATCAACATTGAACTAAATTGAATCAACATTGAGCTAAATTGAATCAACATTGAACAAAATTGAATCAACACTGAACAAAATTGAATGAATATTGAACTAAATTGAACGAACATTGAGCTAAATTGAATCAACACTGAACAATTGAATCAACACTGAACAATTGAATCAACACTGAACTAAATTGAATCAACACTGACCAATTGAATCAACACTGAACTAAATTGAATCAACACTGAACTAAATTGAATCAACACTGAACTAAATTGAATCAACATTGAAAAAATTAAATCAACATTGAACAAAAATTGAATCAACATTGAACAAAATTGAATCAACACTGAACTAAATTGAATCAACACTGAACTAAATTGAATCAACACAACTAAATTGAATCAACACTGAACAAAATTAAATCAACATTGAACAAAATTAAATCAACATTGAACAAAATTGAATCAGCAATGAACTAAATTGAATCAGCAATGAACTAAATTGAATCAACAATGAACTAAATTGAATCAACATTGAACAAAATTGAATCAACATTGAACAACTGAATCAACATTGAACAATTTAATCAACACTAAACTAAACTGAATCAACACTGAACTAAATTGAATCAACATTGAACAGCTGAATCAACACTGAACTAAATTGAATCAATATTGAACTAAATTGAATCAACACTGAACTAAATTGAATCAACATTGAACTAAATTAAATCAACATTGAACTAAATTGAATCAACACTGAACTAAATTGAATCAACACTGAACTAAATTGAATCAACACTGAACTAAGTTGAATCAACACTGAACTAAATTGAATCAACACTGAACTAAATTAAATCAACATTGAACAAAATTAAATCAACATTGAACAAAAATTGAATCAGCAATGAACTAAATTGAATCAACACTGAACAACTGAATCAACATTGAACAATTTAATCAACACTGAACTAAACTGAATGAACACTGAACTAAATTGAATGAACATTGAACTAAATTGAATCAACACTGAACAAAATTGAAACAACACTGAACAATTGAATCAACACTGAACTCAACTGAATCAACACTGAACTCAATTGAATCACACTGAACTCAATTGATTCAACACTGAACTCAATTGAATCAACACTGAACTCAACTGAATCAACACTGAACTCAATTGAATCACACTGAACTCAATTGATTCAACACTGAACTCAATTGAATCAACACTGAACTAAACTGAATCAACATTGAACTAAATTGAATCAACACTGAACAAAATTGAATCAACATTAAACAAAATTGAATGAATCAACATTGAACAAATTGAATCAACATTAAACAAAATTGAATCAACATTGAATCAGTGTTAATTCTGATAGCCAATTTTGATTTAGTTTGTCAGTCTTTTCATTAGAAAAAGTGTTAGTGTTAGTCTAGTTTTAGTCGACTCAAATGTAATGAGTTTGGTTCAACTGTAATGCATTAATTGAGCATGTAAGGGTTAGGGTTTTTAGCAGACCAATAAAAAATGGAAATAGAAAATGTTTTTTTTTTTTAAGAAATTAATACTTTTCATGAAGGACGCATTAAATTGAGGATTCTTTCTATTCAACAAAGAATTCTGAGAAATAAAATATATTAGAGTTTCCACAGAAATATGAACTGTTTCCATCACTGATAATAATCATAAATGTGTGTTGATCATCAGATCCTCATCTGAGAGTGATCAGTGAAGGATCATGTGACACTGAAGACTGGAGTAATGATGATAAACTCAGCTTTGATCACAGGAATAAATCACACTTTACTATATATTCACACAGAGAACAGCTGATCTACACTGGAGGAATATTACACTGCTTTTAGTGTAGTTTTAATCAAATAAATGCAGCGTTGGCTAGCAAAAGAGACTTTTCAAAAACTAAATTTTACTGACTCCAAATTTACAAACAGTAGCCTAGTGTATTTAACTATTTTCTACAAAAAAGTTTTTTTTTTTTTTGTTTAGTTTTTTCCTGCACGTTGAAGCTGCAGAGTCTCTGTAGACTGTTCTAATATGACCATTATAATCAGACAGAGACCCGAGAGACGCTCTGAAACTGTCCTGTCTGGTGAATGTTTCGTGTTTGTGATGCAGCATCAGCCTCCAGCAGCCGGTCGGTTATTTATCATCTGTTGTTATTGATAGTGAGAGATTGATTCTCCTCCAGCCTCTTTGTTTCAGTCGTAACTATTAAACTCTGGGTTTGAATGCTTTATACAATAATTGAGCTTCAGTATCGATCCCTCTCTAACTCAGAGGCAGCGTTGTGTTCCTCGGTCCTCTGAACCGAGCGTCTGACCACAATAAGATTCACAAACGGGTCGATATCGGCCTGAGAGCTTTAGCCTTCAGAGCAAAACCAGATCCTGATAATGGATGAATCTCGTGTGTGTGTGTGTCACTGTTTGTTCTGTGTGATGTTTAATATGCATGATGAGCAGAATTGTGGTCCAATGAGTATTCTGTGTGGTCGGGGTCTTGTAAACAAAGACTACAATGCTCTTTCTTTATAGCCAGGTTATATAAATATGGCCTGGTTTATTTTATGAGAAGCTGCTTGAAAGTTTCCCTCAGTGACTCTCTGACCCCGTTCACACTGTCACTGTCCATCTCAGGTGATCTGATTATAAGTGGTCAGTTGAGAGGCCGATAACCGTCTCCTGTCAGCACTTGTGATTGGAATCGTAGGGATGTAGTCAAGATCTTGCTTGTGTGAGTGAGTGTGTGGGTGGGTGAGTGAGTGAGTGAGTGAGTGAGTGAGTGAGTGAGTGAGTGAGTGAGTGAGTGAGTGAGTGGGTGGGTGGATGGTTGATGGATGGATGGGTGGATGGTTGATGGATGGATGGGTGGATGGTTGATGGATGGATGGATGGATGGGTGGATGGTTGATGGGTGGATGGGTTGATGGATGGATGGGTGGATAGTTGATGGATGGATGGGTGGATAGTTGATGGATGGATAGATGAACGGGTAAATGGATGTTGAGTGAATGGATGGGTGATTCATTGATGGATAGATTGATGTTGGGTGGATGGATGGATGGATGGATGGATGGATGGATGGATGGATGGATGGATGGATGGATGGATGGATGGATGGATGGATGGATGGATGGATGGATGTTTCATTGATGGATTAGATGGATAGTTAGTCACACCAATCTTCTTAACAACATAACCCTTAAGAGGACTGAAGGAGTTCTCATTATTTCTGAACACAGCATCACAATGCAGATGT
>CM031955.1:39366039-39381039 GCA_018749465.1 Paracanthobrama guichenoti
TGCATGGTATGTATGTATGTATGTATGTATGTATGATTGGTATGCATGGTATGTATGCATGTATGTATGGTATTGTATGTATGTATGTATGTATGTATGTATGCAGGTATGCATGTGTGTATGATTGGTATGTGTTGTATGTATGTATGTATGTATGCTGAACAGTTAATTCATGCGTTCATGACCTCAAGGCTAGATTACTGTAATGCTTTACTGGGTGGTTGCCCTGCTCACTTAATAAACAAACTCCAGCTGGTCCAAAACGCAGCAGCAGCTCGAGCTCTTACTAGAACAAGGAAGTATGACCATATTAGCCCGGTTCTGTCAACACTTCATTGGCTCCCTATTAAACATCGAATACATTTTAAAATCTTGCTTATTACTTACAAAGCACTAAATGGTTTAGCTCCCCAGTACTTGAGCGAACTCTTAACGCATTATACTCCATCACATCTATTGCGGTCTCAAAACTCTGGCCAGTTGATAATACCTAGAATATCAAAATCAACTGCAGAGGCGGTCGATCCTTTTCCTATTTAGCGCCTAAACTTTGGAACAGTCTTCCTAGCATTGTTCAGGAAGCAGACACACTCTGTCAGTTTAAATCTAGACTAAAAACGCATCTCTTTACTATGGCTTACATAAAAACATTATCAATTTCTATTACTCAAATCAGTAAATGATTGTCAGGCTGCATTAACTAGGTCAGCGGAACCGGGAACACTTCCCATAACACCTGATGTACTCGTTACATCATAAGAAGAATGGCATCTACGCTAATGTTAGTCTCTCTGTTTATACCGAGGTTTACTGCAGTCAGACAGATCCAGGCCGTATCCAGATCAGATGGTGGACCAGCGCCTGGACATGACCAACGCATCCCTGAAGTGTCTGCAGAGAACATGTCAAATAAACTCCCCGTAAATGCTGCATCGACACGACATCCTCATTAAACCCGTCTTGCGTGTGACGACTCCAATCTCTCGAATAATCTAACAAATATCAATTTGCCTAATATGAATTAAGACCTGCTATGTTGCCAGAATTATAATCATACACTGTTTGTTAAATCGGCCAGAGGAGAACTGGCACCCCGACTGAGCCTGGTTTCTCCCAAGGTTTTTTCTCCATTCTGACCCTGAAGGAGTTTTGGTTCCTTGCCACCGTTGCCTCTGGCTTTTGGCTTGCTCAGTTGGGGACACCTAAATTTCTTCTATATTACCGATCTGCCCGCATTGACACTATATGATACTTGAAATTAGCTGGATAACATCACCGTTTCACCAGAACGGCTGTACAAATTCTGTTGCATTATTTTACTTTTAACAATGTGAAGCTGCTTTGAAACAACTGGACTTGTTAAAAGCGCTATATAAATAAAGGTGATTTGATTTGATTTGATTTATGTATGTATGTATGTATGTATGTATGTATGTATGTATGTATGTATGTATGTATGTATGTATGTATATGTATGTATGATTGGTATGCATGGTATTTATGTATGTATGATTGGTATGCATGTATGTATGTATGTATGTATGTATGTATGTATGTATGTATGTATGTATGTATGATTGGTATGCATAGTATTTATGTATGTATGATTGGTGTGTATGCATGCATGTATGTATGTATACATTTATATGTATGTTATGTATGTATGTATGATTGGTATGCATGGTATTTATGTATGTATGATTGGTATGTATGCATGCATGTATGTATGTATACATTTATGTATGGTTTGTTTGTATGCAGGTATGTATGATTGGTATGCATGGTATGTATGTATGTATGTATGATTGGTATGCATGGTATGTATGCATGTATGTATGTATGTATGTATGTATGTATGTATGTATGTATGCAGGTATGCATGTGTGTATGATTGGTATGTGTTGTATGTATGCAGGTATGTATGTATGTATGTATGTATGTATGTATGTATGTATGTATGATTGGTATGCATGTATGTATGGATGGATGGATTGTATGTGTGGTATGTATATATGTGTGTGTGATTGGTATGGTATGTATGTATCTATGTATCTATGTATGATTGGTTTGCAGGTATGTATGATTGGTATGCATGTATGAATGTATGCAGGTATATATGTATGTATGTATGATTGGTATGCATGGTATGTATGATTTGTATGTATACATGCATGTGCATGTGTGTATGTATATGTATGTATGCAGGTATGTATGTATGCATGTGTGATTGGTATGCATTTATGGTATGGTATGGTATGGTATGTATGTATGTATGATTGGTATGCATGGTATTTATGTATGTATGATTGGTATGTATGCATGCATGTTTCTATACATGTATGTATGTATGTATGTATGTATGTATGTATGCAGGTATGTATGTATGATTGGTATGCATGGTATGTATGTATGCATGTATGATTGATATGCATATGTATGCATGTATGCAGGTATGTATGTGTGTATGATTGGTATGTATGTATGTATGTATGCAGGTATGTATGCATGTATGTGATTAGTATGCATGGTATGTATGCAGGTATGTATGTATGTATGATTGGTATGCATGTATGGATGGATGGATTGTATGTGTATGTATATATATATGTATATGTGATTTGTATGGTATGTATGTATGTATCTATGTATGTATGTATGATTGGTATGCAGGTATGTATGATTGGTATGCATGGTATGTATGTATGTGTGATATGTATGCATGTATGAATGTATGCACGTATATATTTATGTATGGTATTGTATGTATATATATATATGTATATGTATATGTATATGTATATATATATATATATATATATATATATATATATATATATATATATATATATATATATATATATATATATATATATATATATATATATATATATATATATATATATATATATATATATATATATATGTATATATATATATATATATATGTGTGTGTGTGTGTGTGTGTGTGTGTGTGTGTGTGTGTGTGTGTGTGTGTGTATATATGTATGTGTGATTGGTATGCATGGTACGTATGCAGGTATGATTAGTATGCATACATGTATGTATGGATGGATGGATTGTATGTGTGGTATGTATGTATGTATATGTATATGTATATATATATATATATATATATATGTGTGTGATTGGTATGCATGTATGATTGATAGACATAGTATGTATGCATGCATGGTAGGTATGTATGTATGTATGTATGTATGTATGTATGTATGTATGTATGTATGTACACTCACCTAAAGGATTATTAGGAACACCTGTTCAATTTCTCATTAATGCAATTATCTAATCAACCAATCACATGGCAGTTGCTTCAATGCATTTAGGGGTGTGGTCCTGGTCAAGACAATCTCCTGAACTCCAAACTGAATGTCAGAATGGGAAAGCAATTTTTTTTAAGCAATTTTGAGCGTGGCATGGTTGTTGGTGCCAGACGGGCCGGTCTGAGTATTTCACAATCTGCTCAGTTACTGGGATTTTCACGCACAACCATTTCTAGGGTTTACAAAGAATGGTGTGAAAAGGAAAAACATCCAGTATCGGCGGCAGTCCTTTGGCGAAAATGCCTTGTTGATGCTAGAGGTCAGAGGAGAATGGGCCGACTGATTCAAGCTGATAGAAGAGCAACTTTGACTGAAATAACCACTCGTTACAACCGAGGTATGCAGCAAAGCATTTGTGAAGCCACAACACGCACAACCTTGAGGCGGATGGGCTACAACAGCAGAAGACCCCACCGGGTACCACTCATCTCCACTACAAATAGGAAAAAGAGGCTACAATTTGCACAAGCTCAACAAAATTGGACAGTTGAAGACTGGAAAAATGTTGCCTGGTCTGATGAGTCTCGATTTCTGTTGAGACATTCAGATGGTAGAGTCAGAATTTAGCGTAAACAGAATGAGAACATGGATCCATCATGCCTTGTTACCACTGTGCAGGCTGGTGGTGGTGGTGTAATGGTGTGGGGGATGTTGTTTTCTTGGCACACTTTAGGCCCCTTAGTGCCAATTGGGCATCGTTTAAATGCCATGGCCTACCTGAGCATTGTTTCTGACCATGTCCATCCCTTTATGACCACCATGTACCCATTCTCTGATGGCTACTTCCAGCAGGATAATGCACCATGTCACAAAGCTCGAATCATTTCAAATTGGTTTCTTGAACATGACAGTGAGTTCACTGTACTAAAATGGCCCCCACAGTCACCAGATCTCAACCCAATAGAGCATCTTTGGGATGTGGTGGAACAGGAGCTTCATGCCCTGGATGTGCATCCCACAAATCTCCATCAACTGCAAGATGCTATCCTATCAATATGGGCCAACATTTCTAAAGAATGCTTTCAGCACCTTGTTGAATCAATGCCATGTAGAATTAAGGCAGTTCTGAAGGGGAAAGGGGGTCAAACACAGTATTAGTATGGTGTTCCTAATAATCCTTTAGGTGAGTGTATGTATGATTGATATGCATGGTATGTATATTATGTATGGTATGTGTGGTATTGTTTGTATATATGGCATGTCTGGTATTGTTTGTATATATGTATGCATGTATGATTGGTATGCATGATATGTATTCATGGTATGTATACATGGTATGCATGTATGATTGGTATGCATGGTATGTATACATGGTATGTATGTATGATTGGTATGCATGGTATGTATGTTATGTGTGGTATTGTATGTATGTACAAACCCGATTCCAAAAATGTTGGGACACTGTACAAATTGTGAATAAAAACAGAATGCAATGATGTGGAAGTTTCAAATTTCAATATTTTATTCAGAATACAACATAGATGACATATCAAATGTTTAAACTGAGAAAATGTATCATTTTAAGGGAAAAATATGATGATTTTAAATTTCATGGCATCAACACATCTCAAAAAAGTTGGGACAAGGCCATGTTTCCCACTGTGTGGCATCCCCTCTTCTTTTTCTAACAGTCTGCAAACGTCTGGGGACTGAGGAGACAAGTTGCTCAAGTTTAGGAATAGGAATGTTGTCCCATTCTTGTCTAATACAGGCTTCTAGTTGCTCAACTGTCATCTAAACATTTTATTTATGTATGCTATTGTATGTATGTATGTATGCAGGTATGTATGTATGCAAGTATGTATGTATGTATTGTATGTATGTATTGTATGTATGTATGTATGTATGTATGTATGTATGTATGATTGGTATGCATATGTATGTATGTATGTATGCATGTATGATTGGTATGCATGTATGCAGGTATGTAGGTATATGCATGTATGCAGGTATGTATGTATGTATGTATGTATGTATTATGTATGTATGTATGTATGTATGCAGTATGTATGTATGCATGTATGTGATGTATGTATGATTGGTATGCATGGTATGTATATATGTATGGTATTGTGCATGCATGTATGTATGATTGGTATGCATGTATGTATGTTGTATGCATGCATGTATGTATGGTATGGCATGCATGTATGTATATGATTGTATGCATGGTATGTATGTATGTATACTATGTATGTATGTATGTATGTATGTATGTATGTATGTATGTATGTATGAATGGTGTGCATGTATGTATGTATGTATGTATGTATGTATGTATGATTAGGTATGTATGTATGTATGGTATGTATGTATATATGTATGGTATGTGTGGTATTGTATATATATATATATGTATGTATGTATGTATGTATGTATGATTGGTATGCATGGTATATATGTATGTATGTATGCATGTATGATATGATGTATGTATGTATGTATGTATGTATGTATAGCATGCATGTATGTATGCATGTATTAGTATGCATGTATGTATGTATGTATGTATGTATGTATGTATGTATGTATATATGTATGTATGTATGTATGTATGTATGTATGTATGCATGCATGTATGTATGCAAGTATGTATGTATGTATGGTATGTATGTATGTATGTATGTATGTATGTATGTATATATGTATGTATGTATGTATGTATGTATGTATGTATGTATGCATGTATGATTGGTATGTATGCATTAGTATGTGTGTATGATTGGTATGTATATATGCAGGTATGTATGGTATGTGATTGGTATGTATATATGTATGTATATGTTTGCATGCATGTATGTATATGTATGTATGTATGTATATTGTATGTATGTATGTATGTATGATTAGTATGCATAGTATGTATATATGTATGGTATGTGTGTATGTTTGTATGTGCATGCATGTATGTATGTATGTATGTATGTATGTATGTATGTATGTATGTATGTATGTATGTATGTATGTATGTATGTATGTATGTATGTATGTATGTATGTATGTATGTATGTATGTATGTATGTATAACCCATGTATTGTTGTGTATGGTATATGTGTGGTATTGTATGCATGCATTGTATGTAAAAAGAATTCAATATAGAAATCTCATAAACTATATGCATATAGATTATCAAATGTATTTTGAAATGTCATGCCAATGTCGTTTTGATTTCAAAGAGAGCTACACATTCCAAAAAGTTGGGAAAAGAGGTGGGATTAAATGTACATATAAGGAACATGGAGGATCATCTGCAACTTATTAGGTCATGTATTGCATGAGTGGCATGTATGTATGGGCAGAGGATCACCAATTCCCCAATGCTAAACATACTGGAGCAATATCAGAAAGGAGTTTATGTATGCAAAGAGTTTGTTCTCATGTATGTATGATATGTATGTGCGTATGTATGTGATGCCCGTGATGTATGTATGTATGTATGTATGGATCACAACATGGGCTCAGGAATACTTCCAGAAAACATTGTCATGAACACAATATGATTGGTATGCATGGTATGAAGCCATATCTAAACATGATGTATGCATGTAGGCGCTTTCTGTATGGCTCATGGACTGTGGCAAAGTGGATGTATGTATGACCAATCATTTGAAGTTCTTTTTGGTATGTATGTATGTATGCAGTTCAGAAGTATGTGGGATGCATGTGTGGCATGGGCAATATATCTGTATGCTGATGTTCTAGAACAACATATGCTATGATTGGCATGCATGTATGTATGTATGTATGCATGCATGTATGTATGTATGTATGTATGTATGTATGTATTGTATGTATGTATTTATACAGCGCTTTTAACAAGTCCAATTGTTTCAGAGCAGCTATGTTAACAGGAAAATTGGTATGCGGTGATGTATCCAGTATGTATGTATGATTAGTATGCATGGTATGTATATATGTATGGTATGTGTATGTATTGTATATATTTATGTATGTATGTATTATTGTATGCATGCATGCATGTATGTATGATTAGTATGCATGGTATGTATGTATGTATGTATGTATGTATGTATGTATGTATGTATGTATGTATATGTATGTATGGTATGTATGCCGCATGCATGCATGTATGTATGTATGTATGTATGTATGTATGTATGTATGCATGTATGATGTTGATGGTATGCATGTATGTATGGTATTGTATGTGTATGATTGGTATGCATGTACAAACCCGATTCCAAAATGGTATGTTGGGACACTGTACAAATTGTATGAATAAAATGTATGTTTGCATGAATTGCAATAATTTATCTAATGGTATGTATTTATAAATGGTATTGTATGCATGTATGTATGCAACAAACCCGATTCAAAAAAGTATTTTATTCAGAATACAAATTTCAATAGATGACATGATGATATGTCATACATATTATGTTATGCATGTATGGTTATGTATGTATGCATGCATGCATATGGTATGGTACATGTGGTATTGTATATGTAGTATTGTATGTATGTACATACCTACGTGTGATATGCATGTATAGTATGTGTGGAATTGTATGTATGTAAGTATGTATGGTATATGTGGTATTGTATGCATGTACGTATGTACGTACCTACGTGTGATTGGTATGTATGGTATTGTATGTATGTATGTGTATGGTATGTGTGGTATTGCATGAATGTATGCATGTATGTGTTACCAAATATATTATTTTTGTTCAGTATTTTTGGATTGTATCAGTGAAGACCAATTATATGCAGTGCCTAAAAGAATGGTTAAGTTACTGCTATCATTAAATAATTCAACACTGATTAGGTGTTTTTGAGACTTTGTGCTTCTTTATAGCCAATTTAGTTTTTTGCAGAGTAAAGAACGACACTGTACATTTCCGTGGCTCTTGCATTAGTTCCTGTGTTCCACTCACTCAGTGTCTCAACCGCTGTGGTAAAAATTAAATGAATCGCGTCTCACCACAGCTTTGCTCCCTTTTTCTCAGTCTCTCTCCTGAGAGTGAGGAGGAGTGTGATAAAGAGGAAGTCAAACTGCTCTCCACAGACCAGCTTACACAGAAGACGCTGCACTTTTACCACGGTATGCCATGACCAACATGAATGAGCGTTTGCTGTTTCTACTCTTAATAGGTGTAACTTGCATTTATTTCAAAGCATGACATGAAGATTAAGCAGAAGTTGCATGGATATGCTGAACTCAATAAACACCAACATAAAGTAGTCTCTGATTTTCCTCAAACAAGTTTGCACCAGAAAGACCCACATTTAATTTATTCACTGAAAATCCCTCTTTTCATCCTACTTAATCAACAAATGGTCAAACTTTAATCTCAAATAATTGTATTTAATGTCTGATTGAGTTTATAAATAGATGTAGAATCATTAATCTACTAAATCTGAATAAACTCGCTGCTGTGTACCATCTGTTTAACACTCGTTACGTAATCCAGAGGATGAGAATATCTGTGTGCGTTTGTGAGAGTATGTGTGAGTGCGTGTCAGTGTGTTTGTGTTTAAGTGTGTGAGCGTTTGTGTGTTAGAGTTTGAGTATGCACAAGTGTTTGTGTGAGTGTATATGTGTGTGCACGCGTGTCAGCGGTTTCATAATTATCAGCATGTGTTGAGCATGTATCATTAACATCTGAATCATTAAGCACTACAGACTCATGCAGTGAGTTTCTATTCATCATCCAGACACTCATTCACAGCAAAATTACCTGTGATTTCTAAGAACATGTGCGTATAAATGAGAGTGTGTCGAGCTCAAGTGTTTGGCACGTTGCACAGAAATATATAGTTTGAAGTGATTTGCTAAATGTATTAGATCCGCTGCAAAATCCAAGAAATCATTCACAAATATATTCTGATTAAACACACAGGCTGCATTTATCTGATCAAAATACAGTAAAAACAGCTGTGCACTGGAATAACTGTTCTCCATGTGAATATACAGTAAAGTGTGATTTATTCCTGTGATCAAAGCTGAATTTATCATCATTACTCCAGTCTTCAGTGTCACATGATCCTTCACTGATCACTCAATCATATTTGTGTAGACACATTTTATTCCTCAGGATTCTTTGATGAATATAAAGGTTCAAAAGAACAGCACTGATTTGAAAATAAATCTTTTGTAACATTATAAATGTCTTTACTGTCACTTTTGATCAATTTAATGCGTCCTTGATGAATATTATGTATAGTTATTACTACACATATTGATGTTGGCAAGTGTTGATTAATTTCAAAATGAAACTTTAAAATCTCATTTTACATCTGTAATGTAATGACATCCATCATTGTTTGCTATTATAACTAAGTATCTTTGCATTAATGTTAACCAGTATTAGATTAGTGAGTGTAATATTGAGGAAGTGTTTGTGTGGCTCTCACATCTGTTTGAACAGCCGTGTGAACGCAGCTTGAGAATGATTAATCACGTCTTCATGAAGGCCAGCGCCACACCACTGACGATCCGTGCTTTCCATTAATCTCCAGCCCGGGAACGTCTGGAGAAACATCAGCACGCACACGAGGAGACGGATCATAACTCTTTCTCCTGGTAATCCCGACCAGTGTCTTCATTAACTCCACACGTCATCTGAAAAATTATGATAACTTTGTGTAGGCACCAAATGTGTTTGTCCACAAAAATCATGTGTTGCGTCATTGTACGTATTCTTGTAAAGGTGTGTATGCCTCTTGTATCCAGTATCATATATGTATGTGATTTAGCACATGAGTGATGGTGCTCTTCCTCAGGAGGAGGATGAAGAGCATCGTTCAGCATCAGCACTGAAAGACCTGCTGACACCTGAAGATTCATGAGGCCGCTGCCACACCGCTCCATATTACATTATTAACAAGACCAGCAGAACAGCACGTTCTGTCTGCTCCTCAGTCACGCAAGCTAACGTTCCCATTACGTTACGAAAATGTTATTTCTGAATGTTCAAAATGTGGACATCTTGAACATTCAGAAATAAAATTTTCGTAATGTAATGATCCGTCGTGTGTGTCAGTTATTTCTGAATTTTTTTAAATGGTTTAAAAACTTTCTCTTGGTTATACAAACGTTAAGGGAACATTACATTGTATCGTTCTTTAACATTACTGGAATGTTGCTTTTGTATGTTTTCTGAACATTCCATTCCAAAACTAGTATTAGAGAGTGTGTGAGTGTGTCTGTGTGTGTGTCTGTCTGTGAGTGCGTGTGTGTGTGTGCGCGCTGTACAGCCGAATCAAATTCTGTTGCATTATTTTAACACTGTGAAGCTGCTCTGAAACAATTGGACTTGTAAAAAGCGCTAAATAAAAGGTCATTTCATTCATCTGTGTGTGTCTGTGAGTGCGTGCATGTGTCTGTGAGTGCGAGTGTGTGTGTGTGTGTGTGTGAGAGTGTCAGTGTGTTTGTGTGTCTGTGTGAGAGAGAGAGAGAGAGAGAGAGTTTGTGTGCGAGCCTGTGTGTGAGTGAGTGTGTGTGTGTGTGTGTGTGTGTGTGTGTGTGTGTGTGTGTGTGTGTGTGTGTGTGTGTGTGTGTGTGTGTGTGTGTGTGTGTGTGTGTGTGTGTGTGTGTGTGTGTGTGTGTGTACACTGAATCCTCATCATCTATTAATGCGGTGTCAGATCAAGTGTGTTTTTCACTGCAACAGGATGGAGAAAAGACTGTGAGTTGAGCTTAACACTCATGTAAAGCAAAATAAGCAATATAGCAAATCTCAACTGCCTGGTTTTTTCTTTCACTGCAAAATGTAACTATATCATCGTCCAACTCAAATCTGATAAATAAGGCATGAAGATATTAATATATTATAAACATTAACATCATGATTTTCTGTAAAGCTGCTTTGAAATGATGTGTATTATGAAAAGTGCTATATGAATAAAATCACCTTGACTGAGATCATCCAACTGGTTTTCACTCAGGAATCCACATTAGACCCAACACACTGAATAAAATGAGCCTAAAAATCAAAAATTATTTATTAATTAATATGAACTAGACATGGTGACAACTTGACAGTTTTGTAAATGTCTCTTGAACTTCAGTGATTCGTGAGCGGACCTGTGTTTAATGTCATCTGGAGTGTGTTTGTTTGTCAGTGTTGATGTTTCTGAGGATGAGGGCGTCACACAACCTGTCCGTGTTTCCTCCGTCTGATCTGACGAGCTTCGGCCAGAGAACACGCCACCTTGAAGTCTTTCACTCTCGTAAACATGCATGGCTAGAAATATACATTTCTGTCACAGAATAAACAAAAGTTAATTGTCATGAAAAAGCTGTAAATATCAGGCAATTTAAAAATTGGGTTTTCAAGCCTGGAAATTGTAGGCATATGTTAACTCTATAATGCATGGTCCAGAAAAGCTACATGAATGCATACCAGAGTACGCAAATACACTGTAAGTGCACGTACTGCAAAATAAAGTGCAATCTGACTATACTATACACCAAAATAAAGACCAGAGCCTCGGATGGGGAAGCATTGTGTCATAAATGACTGAACAAACTAATATATACTTGATCCAGCCGATGTATCTAAACCCTCGAGGAAGCCATTGCATATCTGAGAGCCCAAAGTTTACTTGAACAGGCCAGTGTTTAAAGGAGCAAACCCATGTGTCTAAACCAATATGTGTCTGCTGCTTATACCAGTGTATTATAAACCAATGCGCTTGTCATTAAACCATACATTCAGTGGACCAATCCATATTCCACTGGTGCTGGTATGGGAACAGCACCAGTCATGACCGCAAAGCCCTGCAAAGAGTCGTGCGCTTATCCGAGCGTATCTCAGGGTCAGCTCTCCCGTCTCTGCAGGACGTCTACACCAAACGCTGCAAAGGCAGAGCTACTAAGATCATCAAGGACTCTAATCACCCTGCAAACCCTCATTTCACGCTGCTGCCATCTGGTAAGCGCTTCCGAAGCCTGATGGCCAAAACTGAGAGACTCAGGAGGAGCTTCTTCCCCCAGGCCATCAGACTCCTGAACTCAGTCACTTAACATCACGTGACTTCACTTCAGGATAAACATCGATACACTGACATTGCACTGCACTTTCTGTTCTCATTGTTACTGTGTAACAACCTGTTATAAACCTGTTTGCACATTATACTCTTTATACATTTGTTAACCACATATTTATAAGTCTACAGTTTACTCACTGCAAAGTCTACTTCAATTATTTTATTCCACTTCTTTATTCTTATTTTTTTACTTTTTTCTTCTACTTGACTTGATTATTTATAATTCTACAGATATATATATATATATATAGTACTTTTTTATTCTATTTCTATTATAATTTCTTCCTTGTGTTTTTAACTGTGAATTTGCACTGTCCATGGAGCGGACCTGTTTACATTTCACTGCCGGTTGTATATTCTGTATATAACTGTGTGTGTGACAAATAAAACTCTTGAATCTTGAATATTCAAGCACTATTATTTCCTGAACAGCCTTCCATACACTTGTGATGCACTACAGTGCTGTCTATGTAGGAGGTTCACTAGGGTTTATAGTCATGTTTGGTTATTTATGTGATGAGAGAACAGGATTTGAGTGTGTGAGTGAGTGAGCGTGTGTGTGAGTGTGTGTGAATGTGTGTGAGTAAGAGTGTGTGAGAGAGTGTGTGTGTGTGTGAATGTGCAAAGTGTGCAGTGAGAGAGTGTGTGTGAGAGTGTGTGAGTGAGAGAGAGTGTGTGTGAGTGTGTCTGAATGTGTGCGAGTGAGAGTGTGTGAGAGAGTGTGTGTGTGAGTGAGAGAGAGTGTGTGTGTGAGTGAGTGTGTGTGAATGTGTGTGTAGTAAGAGTGTGTGAGAGAGTGTGTGTGAGTGTGTGTGAATGTGTGCGAGTGAGAGTGTGTGAGAGAGTGTGTGTGTGAGTGAGAGAGAGTGTGTGTGAGTGTGTCTGAATGTGTGCGAGTGAGAGTGTGTGAGAGTGTGTGTGTGTGTGGAGAGTGTGTGTGAGTGTGTCTGAATGTGTGCGAGAGTGTGTGTGAGAGAGTGTGTGTGTGAGTGAGAGAGAGTGTGTGTGAGTGTGTGTGAATGTGTGCGAGAGTGTGTGTGAGAGTGTGTGTGAGTGTGTGTGAGTGTGTGTGAATGTGTGCAAGTGAGAGTGTGTGAGAGAGTGTGTGTGTGTGAGTGTGTGTGAATGTGTGCGAGTGAGAGTGTGTGAGAGAGTGTGTGAGTGTGTGTGAATGTGTGCGAGTGAGAGTGTGAGAGAGTGTGTGTGTGAGTGAGAGAGAGTGTGTGAGTGTGTCTGAATGTGTGCGAGTGAGAGTGTGTGAGAGAGTGTGTGTGTGAGTGAGAGAGAGTGTGTGTGAGTGTGTCTGAATGTGTGCGAGTAAGAGTGTGTGAGAGTGTGTGTGTGTGAGTGTGTGTGAATGTGTGCGAGTAAGAGTGTGTGAGAGAGTGTGTGTGAGTGTGTGTGAATGTGTGCGAGTGAGAGTGTGTGAGAGAGTGTGTGTGTGTGAGAGAGAGTGTGTGTGAGTGTGTGTGAATGTGTGCGAGTGAGAGTGTGTGAGAGAGTGTGTGTGAGTGTGTGTGAGTGTGTGTGTGAATGTGTGCAGTGAGAGTGTGTGAGAGAGTGTGTGTGAATGTGTGCGAGTGAGAGTGTGTGTGAGTGTGTGTGAATGTGTGCGTGTGAGAGTGTGTGAGAGTGTGTGTGTGAGTGTGTGTGAATGTGTGCAAGTGAGAGTGTGTGAGAGAGTGTGTGTGAGTGTGTGTGAATGTGTGCAAGTGAGAGTGTGTGAGAGAGTGTGTGTGAGTGTGTGTGAATGTGTGCAAGTGAGAGTGTGTGAGAAAGAGTGCGAGTGAGTGAGAGTGACAGTGTGTGTGAGTGAGAGAGTGTGTGTGTGTGTGTGTGTGTGTGACTGAGTGTGAGTGAGTGTGTGTGTTGAATATGCATAAAGATTTTTGCATTTTATTTTATTTTCTGCAACTTTTTCTGCAACCCAAAACCCTTAAAACGGTACAGAAGTTTGTTTCTGCCACAGAATAAAAATTGTGCGTCTTGCAATATATTTTTTCCCTCAGAATTGCGAGATATAAACTTTTATCTCACAATAAGAGTTTAATTCAATTACCTTTTTGGCAGAAACAAGCTTCCATAAAACCGTGAGTCTCTCTCTCTGACAGTAACCACTTCAGCGGGCCATTTATCATCCTGAAGCTGTGCGTTCCCGTGTCCTCGCCCCGATAAATCAACACAAGCTCTGGAAGTGCTGCACTCTATAGAAACATGTAAATTACACTTTGAGTTAATCACCGTGTGCAAACTATCATCTCACTCACATTCTCTTTATTCGCGGTAGAGATGGTGAGGGGAGTCGCTGCCAGTGACATTTATCATCATCCTGTGCGAGCCATCGTCCCGGCGGGTCCGGCTCTTTCATCCACCGCTGGAGGTCTGGAGGAAGAGTCACAGCACGGGGTAAACGGGACAGGGCCGCTGATACACCATCATTACACACACTACTCTATCAGACTCAAGCACCAACATATGAAGCTTCTGACATTTTCTTGCAATTCTGAGAGAAAAGTCTGAACTGTGATAACTTGCCATTTTCTTTTTTTTTCATTGTAAAAAAAATGTAATTGTGAGATAAACTCAGAATTGACAGATGTAAACTTCCAATTGTAAGAAAAACAAATTGACAAAGAGATGCAA